>JAULJZ010092673.1:0-11209 GCA_032270985.1 Heliamphora pulchella
GCATTCGAGAATTGGTATTCAAAATCCCAATTAGTGGTATCAAAGCCGACGGTGGACGATTCGAGGCCGTAGTAGTTGATCGGAGTAAGGTATTTTTTTTTATTTCGTATCGTATAAATCAGAAAATTATTTTATATTCGCACAAAAAAAGGGTTGAATACGACAGCGTTGGAAACGGCTTGCTACAAAAACAGTTTTCGAATCGGTGGCAGGAACAATCTTACTGGTGCGGCGCACTCTTTGATTGCGAATTTTTATTGTATTTTATGGTTCCCGAAGATTCGGTTGGGAGCGGCACTGTTGGGTAAGATTTGTTTTTTATTGGATTTGTATTGCCGACGTACTAGTTCCTCTTGGGTTTGGAGCAATTGATATTGATTGGATTTGTAGTATTGATTCTGTTTTCTTTATTTCACATGCAGTTGATTAGGAATTCAAAAAGGGTTATAATGGGTTATAATCTAGTGTGGTGGTGAGACTTATTCCAAAGTTCTGATCCAGTGTGACATGTGTACGAAATTAATTATTTAAATTTATTTTATTATATCGGCTCGGATATATAATAAAATAATTTAATGGGAGGTGTCTCCTAAGATTTTTTGGTGCTGTGGATTCATCGGTATGGTTAAATTTTTTGATTTTCGCATCGTTTATTTGGATTAGACAGATCGACTTAAATTGGAATTGATCGAGTACAATCAGGAGCGATCGGGTACAATCAGAGTTAATTTGGGCTGTGTGGGATAAGGTATATACATATCTAATATTGTGACGAATTCAAATTGTGGGGATTGTCAGACACAAATTTAATTACGTTGAGGAGTTCAGGTTTCGTGATTGAACCTTTTAACGACCACAACGACTTCACCTTATGGCAGTAAATGGTGAAAAATATTTTGACGCGTGAATGACTGATTAAGGCTCTCAGGATGAAGTCAGAAAAATCGAAAACGATGAAGGATGTCGAGTGGGAGGAGATGCGGAACTTGACGAACAGCACAATTCAGTTGTATCTTAGTAACAGTACTCTTCAAGAAGTTATCAACGAAAGCGATCCGGCGAAACTCTAGGCTTAGTTGGAGAGCAGGTACAAGTCTAAAATACTGACGAATCGGTTGTCTTTAAAGAAACAGCTATATGCACTTCAAAAGGTAGAGGAAGCGAACTTTATGGAATACTTGGACGAATTCAACAGGATAATGACAAAATTAGATTCTATCAATGCAAAGATCGAAGATGAGGATAAAGCAATTCTCATGTTGGTTTCATTGCCTTCATCATACGAGCATCTAAGGACTACACTGATATTTAGAAAAGATACCCTTGGGTTAGATGAGATTGTTGCTGCTCTCATATCTCATGAGATGTTGAAGAAAATGGAGAGTGACAAATCACAGAGAGATGGCATTATGGTTGCATCAGGCAGTGAAAAAGTTAGAGGCAGGGCGACAGTGAAGTAAGATGGGTCCAAGAAGAAAGGTCGTTCCAAGTCGAGAGGTTACAAAGGGAAGTGCTACTATTATGACGAGGAAGGTTATTTGAGGAGAAATTGTCTGAAGTATAAGGCAGACAAAGAAAAAGAACAATCATCAGAGACAGCAGTTACTGAGGGCTCCGATTATGAAGAATCAGAGGTGTTCATGGCTCCTTCAGGTATGAGCAAATCAGATTTGGATATTATATTCTGGATGTTCGTTCTACATGTGTACAGTTAGAGAGTATTTTGATACGTATCAGGCATGTGATGGGGGTACTGTCAAGATGGCTAACAATGCAATGAGCAGAATTGTCGGTATAGGGACAGTGCAGTTTCGCAGGCTTGATGGGACAGTTTTCACCTTGAGTGGGGTTAGATATGCGCCGAATCTAAGGAAGAACTTAATTTCTCTAGAGATGCTAGATTCGAGAGGTTGCGGGTTCTCATCTGGAGGTGGAGTTCTTTAGGTTTCAAAGGTAAACAGGGATGTACTACAGGGATAGATGATTAACAACCTATATAGGCTCGTAGGAAATATTGTGATTGGTGGAGCTACTGCCAAACATCATATGAGTAGTACAGGTAGACGACATATACGAAAAAAGTATAAGGGTGATCAGGGTGAACAATAGTTGTGAAAAAGCACACGGAATAGGCGCAGGGGTATACGGAAGTGACGAGGTAGTACAAGTGTGCATGTAAGCAAATCAGATGGTGTGCAGGATGCCGGCAAGATGCAAGAGCAACAGTTGTTGGATGTTCATAGGAAAACTTCAGGCAACGAGACTAGTACGACAGACGTGACGGACAAATGTACACCTCGACAGAAGCGAGTCTCATTTGCTCTTGATTTGGTTAGTGGCGGTGATCTCTCCAATTATGTGCACAAAGGGGGAGGGATGGGGCCACGTTCTTCTATAAAGTAGTGATCTTTGTGGGGCACCCGGGTTGGGGTGCGGGCACCTCGGTATATGGGTGTGGGCCATGTTGTTTGGGTGTGGCAGGTCGACGACGACGACGGCAGCAGAATCGACAGCTACGTTGGTTATCTTCAGGGTGGTTTGAAGAATTCAAGCCAAGGTGGCGATTGTTGGGCTGTGGCTTGTATTCTACCGGGCCCGTATTTTATTTTTTAGTCTATATGTAATTGAGTTTGGGTGAAATTAGAGGTCCACTAGAATTTTTTATGTATAGGATTTCTACGCGTGTGCCTATAAATAGAACACTAGTGGAGTCATAAGAATTGAGGGTCGTGAGTCAGAAAATTGAGAGCTTAGCTGGTAGGGAGAAGGGAGACGGGTTTTGTACTCTTTCATATACGACATAGTGAAATATTTTCTCTCTCGCTCGTGGACGTAGGTCGGTGTGGGCCGAATCATGTGAATCTTCGGTATTATTTATTTTCTGTTTTTTTGTGTGTGATTTTGTTTCCGTTTACATTCGGAAATTGGTGTTCAAATCCCAATAATAAGTTGGTATCAGAGTAAGGACATGTTCTTGCAACCATGCCAGCGAAAAGCAACGTATCATGAATGAGGTCAACGAGTAGAACAATACCCGAATGCAACAACAGATTGAGACTTAAACCTAACAGGTTGCAACCCTGACCACTTCAAATAGCATCAACAACATCTACTAAAGTTGCAACCCTGACTATTTCAAATAGCATCAACAACATCTACTAAACTCAAATCCCTTGAAAAAAAAATGTGGTTGAGTAGTTGTTTATTTCAATATTATTCCAGTTCCATTTGTAGATTGGAGCAAATCACCAATTTTTGATAGAAGACCCATTTATTGGTGAGAAGACAAAATAAAAAAAATTTCATGAAAATATTACAAAAATAGATGTTTTATCATCATGGATATTGCAAATAATCATAGATTCGCCTCCTCAGCATTACAATTTAAAAAGGACTTTCTCAACTTTTAATAAGACTATCTCAACTTTTAATAAGAAAAAGTGGTTGAAATATTATGTTGCATGATCTTATTGGTAAAGATTAATCTAAAAAATAAAGAAAATGCAGACAAGCAACGATTGATCAAGTTATTTAAGTCATACAAACTCGAAAATGAATTTTCTCAAGTAGAGAAGAATGATGTAGATGATATTTTAAAAAAATAGTTTTGGTAATAAATTTATATAGAAAGTTCTTTCTCTAGTGCTGTTTATTTTGACACGTTCGTACATATTTTTAGTAACCAAAATTGAGTTTATCTTGGTATGTAATTTTTGTGTTTTCTTTATTTTAGCTACTTTTTATTTTGGTTTGGGTTAGGATAAGGGTTCTCTTCTATCATAAGTAATGTTGTAAGACTTACAACCTGTTTGGTTATCAATAAGAGGAAAGAAAATAAATGATTATGTTTTTTTTTAAGTTACAAGAAAAAAAATGAAATAAAATAATTATATTTTCTCTCACTTTTATTTGGATTAATAAAAGAGCAAAAAATATTTTTTTCCCACTCTGGTTTGAATTGACTTCATGAAAGAAAGAAAAACAAATAGTACTAGTTATTTTATAAAAATAACATTTTTCTTGTCATTATTTTTTTACTTTTTTTTATTTTAGATGAGCATTTTAGATAATGTTAAAAGTAACTAATTACTTAAAATCTTTTCTTTCCAAATTTTTTCAATTTGGAGAGATTTAGAAAGAGGGGTTTGAAAGGATAAATCTTTCTGTATTTATCTTTAATTCTCTCTCTTTCTTCCATTTTTCATAAAACAAATAAGTGATTAGGGGGGAGAGAATTACATTTAGTTTCTTTTCTCTCCAAATTATTCAAACCAAACGAATTTTTAGTGTTAAATCAATTTTCATCATGATTAATAAACTATTAAAGCTTTTTCTTTGTCTTTAATTTCAAAATTCTTTTGAATTAATAGGTTGATGAATATTCTTGTTTTTGACAGTCATTTCTAGAATCAATAAGCTTAAGTTAGTATTTTTTCTTCTTCTTTCTTTTACAAGATTTTATTGTTTCACTCCACCAACGTGAACTCTCCACAACCCTCTCATCTCGCCAATCTTAAAACCTTGATTGGATTTAACCCCCCTCATTATGCAATACTCTTGTCATTGTCAAAACTAATAATGTAATTTTATTTTATTATATATATATTTATAATATTAATAAGGGTTAGCTTATATAAACCCCTCTTAACTTTGTATTAATTTAAGTGATACTTTTGCAAATAAACATGGATTATGTTTAATATGGTATCAGAGTTCTGGCTCCACGAGATTTTGGGTTCAAGTATCGTGATGTATTTCACTGTTATATTTGTTTTTGTGCACTTTATGTATGGTGCACCTATTCAGTTTGTTCGTCTCTTTACGTGCGAGACATGGTCGTACGTGAAGGGGAGCGTTAAATAGTTTGATATAAATTGTTGAGTTCATTTTCTAGCAGCTTAAGCTTTGGAAACTATTGGCTCACCTATTTCGTTTCTCCTTAAACGTGACCGTACTAAACTTAGTGCTCGATGTGTCTTATGTGTCTTCTTAGAATATATAATTAATCAAAAAGGTTATTGGTGCTATGGTCCTGTCACTCAGAAGTTATATGTTTTCGTCATGTCGTCTTTCTTGAACGCTTACCTTACTTCACTCTACCCCCTTGAACTGCCTTAGTGGTCAAAGACGTTTTGATTCACATTGATCCTTTTTCCTCTAATATTCCTTTCGATGAGTATGTCTCTACGATTGATCTCTTCACTATTTCCCCTCTTGTTCCACCTTTTATGTCTATTGGCATGCCTTCTGACTTGATCTCTCCTGTGCCATCTGTTCCTTCTCAGTTTTCTTCTATCCCACCCTTTCTTCAGGATTACTCTCGTTGTTGTCAAGCTCCACCAACACTGCCTTTCAGCTCCCCGTCTTCTCATCTGCTTCTCTAAACTCTGATATGCCAATATGTCGCTATCTTATTCATGATTGTCACCCATCAGTAAGATTACTTGGTTTTACTAATATTTTTTTCTCTTCTACCCATCGTTCTTTCTTTCTCACATCCATACTTATTTTGAACTCAGGTTTTATAAAGAAATTTGTACTGATCCGAATTGGATCACTACCATGACTGATGGGATTACTATTCTTACTAAGTCTCAGTCTTGAGAATTGGTCCTCCTGCCGGATGATAAGAATTTGATTGGTTGCAACTGGGTCCATAAAGTCAAGACTCACTCCGATGGCTCTTTGAGAAGGTTTGCTCAAGGATTTTCTCAAGAATATAGTGTTGATTACAAGAAGACCTTTGCTCTTGTTGCCAAGATAAAAACTACTCGTACCTTGATTCCTGTAGCCGCTGTACACTAGTGGCTTCTGTCTCAGTTAGATGTCAAGAATGCCTTTTTTAATAGCTATTTTTCTGAGAAAGTTTATATGCATCCTCTTGGTTTTTCTCATCCTGATAGGCTTGTCTGTTGCCTTCGTCACCCTTTATATGGGCTTTAGTAGTCTCCTAATGCTTGGTATATCCGATTTCAGTCAACTGTGCTACACATTGGTTTTTAACCTAATTCACACGACTCTGCCCTTTTTACTTGGCATATCTCTAATGGCTTAGTTATTCTTTTATTATATGTAGATGATATGATCATTACCGGTTCTGACGATGCTGCAATCATTGAAGCGAAGCTTCATTTATTTCAAGAATTCAAAATGAAAAATTTGGGTCCTCTACGTTATTTTCTAGGCATCAAGGTGTCATATTCTCCTAAAGGCTACCTTTTATCTCAGACTAAGTATGCTACGGATATTCTTCATCGTGCCAATCTCACAGATGACAAGGTGATTGACACTCCTATTGAGCTTACTGCCAAATTCTCTCCATCTAATGGTGTTCCACTTGAAGATCCAAGTGTGTATCGTGAGTTAGTTGGTTGCTTAATCTCTCTCACAGTGACCCATCTTGATATTGCATATGTTGTGCACATCGTGAGTCAATTTTTCTCATCCCCCGGTCTACTCATTGAGCTGCTTTACTTTGAATATTACATTATGTTCGTAGTACTATTCCTCAGTGCCTTCTTTTCTCCTCCACTTCAAGTTTAACTCTTAAGGCTTATGCTGATACCGACTTGGTGGGTGATCCTTTTGATCGAAAGTTCACCTCTGATTTTTGTATTTTCCTTGAGGATTCTCTTACCTCTTGAAGAAGCAAAAAACAATATGTGGTTACTCATTCTACTAGCGAAGTTGAGTATCGTGCCATGGCTCATGCTATCGCTAAGATTGTGTAGCTCTAGTAACTTCTATCTGATATGAGAGTCTCGTTTTCTTTATCTACTCCATTGTATTGTGATAATACAAGTGCTATTCAAATTACTCACAATTTAGTTTTCCATGAGCAAACCAAATATATTGAGATTGATTGTCATTTTGTTCGCTAGCATATTTAATCTAGAACTATTACTTTACCTTTTGTTCTCTCATTACTGCCGTTGACTGAATTATTCACCAAAACATATATTGTGGCTCGTTTTCGTTTTCTTCTTGGTAAACTCTCGATACTCTCTACTGTCACATCATGAGTTGGGGGGTGAAGAGTAATAATGTAATTTTATTTTATTTAGTGTGAATAGTTTAGTCTTTACATTAATAAGGGTTAGCCTATATAACCCCTCTTAATTATGTACTAATTTAAGTGATTATGTTGCAAATAAACACGGATTGTGTTTAACACTCATCCACCTCCACCTTTTGTGAAATCCTAGTCACTAGCCTCCATCCCTTCCCCTATAACACCATCATTGCCTCAAAAGTCCCTCCTCATCTCTACCATTGCAAAGCCCTTTTTGTTCGACGATCAACAATTGAACCATTACCTAATGTACAGTAAACAACAAACAAATTATGACATTTTTTTCAACAATCGACAATTGAACCATTGCCCATTATTCTGTGTCTGTCGATTATTAATTCAGTAAGAGGCCACAAACAACAATCCTGGTTCCAATGTTAGTTTGCTGAAACATTGGTTCTCTCGCTTTCTCTGGTTCTTTTTCTCCTTCTCTCTCCTTTTCATTCATCGGAAGTTAAGAGTGATGGCAGTGGTAAAGTTACAAGTGGGGGTGTGAGAGAAATTGGGGTTCCTACTGTGAGTGGGCCATAGTAGTTATGGCAAGGTAGGTAGTGTGAGCTTAAAATCGTTTTACTCAAAATTTTAAAATAATTAATCGAAATCGTTTATTATGTTTAACTCATCGAGTAGATAATTTTTAAAAAAATCGGGTCAATCAAATATTGTTATTCATATAATGCGGATACATTTGTTTGATAGTTTATTCTTAAAAAATTATAAACTAATTAATTTTTTCAAAACAAATATATTCTGATCACATAGATAATGATTGTCGATTGACTTGAGTTTTTACAAAGACTATCTACTCGATGAGTTGAGCATAATAAACGATTCCGATTAAATTTTGAAATCCTAAGTAAAATAATTTTAGGCTCACAGTCCACGACCCACTCATAGCAGGACCCCAACCTCTGTGCAAGAAGGCGTAAGAAAGGTTGGAGGGAGAAAATAGGGGGTGGTAGTTCCAGAATGATGAGGAGAGTAGCTAATGTTCTAGAAATAAGTGCAGTGGGGGTGGTAACAAAGAGAAAAAGGACGGCACCGATAAGTGGCTGTCGACTTTGTAGTGATGGAAGTCTTGGAGGTAGATTTGAGAGATTTTAAATGCACCTATAAAAGTGCTGAGTACATCCTCTTATGTATTAAAACTATTGAATTAATTCGTGTTTAAAGGTATTTTTTAGTGTAATTTTATTTTTAATATTAATTATAAATAATAATTAATACTAACAAAATTTAAAAAAATATTATATTAAAAAATAATTTTAATTGTAATTTGAGTAATTCATTTATATAACATATTTAGGGTTGACGTATCTTCCAAAAACCAATTTATTTTTTTTGAATTAGTGCCAAGCAAAAAAAAAATAAAAAAATTTAGTTTGGCTTAGTTTGGTTTGAATAAGAACCAAGCAATAATATGATATTCTAATAAAATTATTATCCTAAAAAAATTTCTACAGAAAGAAAATATTGTAAAAACTTGACAAAACTAGAAGAGTTGATATCCTGCAGTTGCATTTAAAGAAAAAATAGTAATTTAAAAAAAAAAAACATCTACCATTAACAAAATCCATTCATCTAAACAGATAAATTAAATATAAAAATAATATTTAACTAATTAACTATAAATCAAATAAAATAAAAGAAAAAAATACATAAAAAAAATCTTACATTATCACAAAAGGTGAAGATAATGAAAAGGAAATGGAAGAGAAATCTAATGTAAATTGACGGTTGAGATGGACAATGTATGTTTTGGAATGTGAAAATTTACTGGGTGAAAAAATATCTCAGTCCTTAAATATGCCACAAGAGATATTATTGTCCATGTAGAATATTTTTAAAAAACCAATTTGTTTTATTATGGCATTGTTTGGGTAGACCTTGCTTATTTGTTAATAAGTAAATAAGTCAAATTCTATTTAAGCATATTCGTTTGGGTGACACCTGATTTATTTGTTTATTTGCTTATAAGCCAGCTTTTCAGACGAGTTTATTTGCTTATAAACTAACTTATTTGGCTTATAAACTATTTTATTTGCTTATTTGGCTACCCAAACGAATTTATTTGTTTATTTACTTATTTGTTTATTTTTTTATTTTTTACTTATTTGGTTATCCAAACAACGTGACTTATTTTTTGACTTATAAGCTAATAAACAAATAAGTAAGATCACCCAAACGAGACCTATATAGATAAATGTACACGCTACAAAAATAATTATATATATTAAAGAATAGTGAGTGTACTAAGTAATTTTGTATTTGTATTTAAAAACGCATGGTGGATTAAGCTTTCGATTATTATTAAAAGTTTATTCAGGGATAAAATTATAATAAGAAGATTATAAAATAGGGTAGTTCAAAGATAAAAAGTGGGCGCATCCGGTGCCGGTCCTGAGTTTTATAAAGTCAGAAGCGAACTTTTAATTAAATGAGGTCACTTTATATATTTGTACGTAATACAAATTTAAAAGATAAAATTACTCAATAATAATAGATAAAATCACAAAAAATACATTTATTATTACGTGTCATTAGAATAATTTAAAAGTATCACTTAAGAATTACCTTTCTTATATTTTTAGTACTCATGAATATACTAATTACTACCTAGCTCTTGAAATCTATCAATCTCTTTATTTTTTTATTATTTCTATAATTTTGTCTTTAACAAACATGATGGCTGGCCTTAATTTAAAATCTTGAATATAGAAAAAATATTTATAATTTGAATTCTTGACTAGTTGCCATCAAAATGATATTTGTTTATGGTGTTTACTTAGAAAAAATAATAATATTGGGCCATTTCTTTTTAATTAGCCATTTACAGAAAAGTAAATTTAAACCTATATAAAGGGATCATAATATTTTGGGATCCTAAAAATTAGTCTAAAAATTGGGAAAGCAATTGCTTTAGGTGTCTCAGGCCAGGGCTGGTCTGGGTGCATTTATAATCACCCAAGTACTATATATGGATGATTTTATTGATAACTAAGATTAAACCAAGTACACTTAGTTTTTATTTTATTTATTTTTATTATTTTGTGAAATTATTTAAATGGACAAGTTTCTGAATTTATTCCTTCTATGTCCCATCCCTCATCCTTCAAGCCTTTTCCCACCCTCCTTCGCCCTCCACTAACATCACCAAACCTTTTGATGATTTCTCCGCCACTCTATGACTACCCTCAACACCTCTATTGTCCTATATCTAGGGTTATAGTTGAGAGAGAGACAGAGAGAGAGTTTGTATGGCTAGAGAGTTTGTATGGCTTTACTACTACCCTCCTTCTTTAACATCCACCTCATTCCGTTTTTCTTATGCTTTTCTTTTAATATATTTTACATTCGACCATCATTCAGTAAAATCAGTATCAAACAAATAGCATATGTTCAATGGATACCAGCTAAATATAACATTTGTTCGGTAGGCACCAACCAAATTATTTCTTTTGCAAATTGACTTCGAGGGTACATGTAATATTCGGTAGACACAAACTGAACAAATGACATTTTATTCGGTAGACACACCACCTAAACAAATGGCGGCATTTGTTTTATATTGGTTTACCGAAGGATGTTCGAATACAAAATCAACTAGGAAATGGTCATAGGAAAGACAGAAGAAAAAGAGGGAAACCAATATCATAGGCCAAGGAAGGGGCAGGTCCTGGCTGCAAATAACGGCTGAAGTTGGCCGACCGAGGCCAAGGAAGATGAAGGAGAGGAGATGCGACAAAGAAGATATTAAATTTAAAAAAATTTCCATTTTAATAGTTTCACAAAGTAAAAAATAAATAAAATAAAAACTAGATTGACCCAAGCCTCTTTTGATAACTTAGCTTTAAGGTAGTCCTTTATAGTTTAAGTTATTTTAAGTCAAATAAACAAAAAATTTGTTCAGCGAATTTTAGAGGTGGCTTAAACCCAAAAGGTAATAATGTAATAAATTTTGGCATAAAAGTGACTTTAAGTAAAAAATCAATAAAATAATAAAATGAAAAACTTTTAAGTCAACAAAAAGTAGTTATAATTTTTTTTAATTTTTTTGTAATTTTATATTCAATATACATAGATATTGACAAATTTGTTTTAAAAATATAATTTTATAAAAAAATGAATCTACATAAA
>JAULJZ010092684.1:0-12208 GCA_032270985.1 Heliamphora pulchella
TCATAATTATGTTGTTAATATTAATCATTATTTTATATCTTAAGAATCATTCGTCAACTGATTAATTCGATCACGGGCCTCCATATCATTAAAACTCATACTCTATTTTTTTTGTCACACCATAATATTTAACCGGAAGTGAAGATCAACAAAACAAAATAAATACGTACCGAATTGTCACAGATTTGATTACTCGGTGGTCAAATAAGTTAAGCGAAAGGGCTTAAGGAATATCAAGATGCTGATTATATTTAATTATCAGTAATTAAATTTAATTGACGGGTATCAAAAATCTTAACGTGGCGAGAAATGGTAAGCATTTAATAACATGAGCTCAATGCTAGATGGTTTTGAGATTATAGATTAGAGTGCAATTACAGTTCTTTAGTGGTGTGAACTGTAATTCAGTGTTCTATAGAAATTGTAGAAATTACTGCTAGTTTTTCATAATTGCAGATACCACTATGAGGTTTACTTAATTATGAAAATCGCTGATACGTGTCTGTGTTCTACTGGAAGTCTTACTCATAATTACTCCCCAGATCCCTGCTATAAGCCTATAAATATGCGGGTAGGCTGAGCTAGTTTCATAACTTGTCTTCTAAGACTAAAACTATCTAGGTTCTGCCAGTATGCATTCTTGATAGATTGTAGCCCACCCTACATTTAAGAATTGCATAAGAGAATACAGTAGAAGATCTAACAGAAGCTTCAACTTGGATTCAAATCGTAGTTGAAGATTCGACCGGTAAAAAGGCATTTTTCTAAATTAACTTCGGATGCAGGGGTTTTATTTTAATTATTCATCATCATAAGTTTTATTTGGAGCCCGTTTTGGCATTGCCCGTCCAGTTAAATTTTTTGTAAATCGTTTGCAAAAACAAAGATCGTTGCAGTCTTACCTTCAACAATTGGTATCAGAGCTGTTTTGGTTTTTGTTTACGGTTATTAGGGCCGGGTAGTTTTAGAACTGCTGCTAACTTTATTTTGCAGGCGTTCTAATTTTAGTTTTATGATCGTCATTAATTCATATTTGATTGAATGATTTGTGAATGATGATTATTATTTTTAATCACGGGGGTTGACCGTGATAGATTGAATATGAGCCTTCGAGACATATGATTGATGTAATAGATAGTTTTAAATTTTTAAATGTCTATTTAGATTATTTAAGAATAAGTTGAACATATCCAAGAATATGAAAAACGGAGGTGGCACATGCGGTGGTTTGAGATTTTACGAGCCACAGATCGCGGTAAGTTTTTAATAGTTTTAAATAGTTTTTTTTGATGAGTTTTCTGTGGTATTTATGTATAAAAACAGTATAAAAACAAGTTAAAAACATCGGGGGAAAATTACCAAAATAACCCAATTTTGGTGGCTTTGTCGTCGGCGATTTGGAGGTGATTTTGATGACTTTCTGGGCTATTTTTAGACTATTTTTGGATAATTTTTTAAACATAAAATAGCAGTAAAATATACCTCAGAATACTATCAAAAATAAAAAAAAAAATTGGACCAAGATCACAACCCAAACATGCGGTAAATAGGCCGGTTGTGGCTTTGGGATTTGAGGGGGGTCAAAAAATAAGAAAAATCAAAGATATTTTAGAAAATATTTTAAACACCTTGAAAAGAAAATTTTGAAAATTCCTTTTTATAAAAAATGGAGTCGCCACTTAATTTTTGAGAAAAACTAAGAAAAACTAAAAAAATGGCCACTGATCTTTCGAAAATGTTAACTAGAGAAAAAGGGCTCGGGGGCTAAGGTATGAATCGGAGAAAGTGTTAGGCACCCCATTCGCCCAACCAAAAGATTGGCCTCTACTAATCATCATTGGTTCTTCAATAGAATTTCTCAAATGCATGCAAATAAAAAAAATGGAGGCAAAGAGAGAACATTCAAGATCAAGTATAGAAAATATATAAAATATGTACATAACATTTCAAAACAAATAAGTGTCAAAAGAAAAAACCTAAGTCCTATAATATGCGATATCTATCTAAAGGATTCATGGAACATATCCACATGCAATATTCACAAAAATAAACTAACTCTCATGATTTGCATAAAATAATAAAAGCATGCTAGAAATTACCAAAACTACCTAAACATGGATTTTCTACCAAAATAGACTAAACAAGTCTAAACATGTATTTAAAGAGAATAGCCAAAAACATGCATAATTAAAAATAAAATAAATTAACATTAAAGACAAAAACTAAATGTAAAAAGATGTATGAAAATTATATGCTAAAAGAAAGCTTATGAGAGTTTTATAACAAAGAGAATTTTAAAAGTTTAAAGAAGAATAAAGAAAAAGAAAAACTTACTAAAATAAAAATGATAGAAAATGTTATTAAGCTATTGAAAAAGAAGAAAACCTAATTATTTATATTTTTTAATGCATTTTTATGATTTTTGGGTTTTAACAAAATGAAAAAGAAAGGAAAACATTATAAAAGAAAAACTAATCTTAACAAAAGAAGGTTTTAAAGAAGTTATTAATAAAAGAAGATCTAACTTGTTTACATTTTATATTTGTAAAGAAAATAAAAGAAAAAAAAAATTAAAGAAATAAAACAAATAAAAGAGTTTTAATTTTATTAAAAGAGAAAATTATAATGTCATTTAAAGATGGAAGTTAGCTGAAAAGTCTTTTGTAATTTTTAGATTTGATAGAATGAAGAATAATAAAACTAGAAGATAGAGTTTTAAAAGAAAATAAATACTAACATTAAGAGAAAAAAATGCTAAATAGAACATTATAAGAAAATTATAGTTAATGAAGAGATTAAAATGCTATATTATGAGTAAAATAATGTTAATGACAAAGTAAGGAAAATAAAATAAAATGAATGCCATGGAAGAAAATTATACTATTATAGAAAGAAGAAGTTAGGGAAGTAATACTATACTAGAAAGAAAATAAAACAAAATATTAAATTAGAATTTCAAGAAAAGAAAATAAAATGAAATGTTTAGTAAAAGAAATTAGACTAACTAAAATGAAGGAAAAGAAAATAGATTCTAGAATTCTAAATTATCATAACAAGAAAAGTAAAAAAAATTTAAAATAAATGCTAATGAATAAGATTAAACCAATGCTAGCAAAACAAAAAGAATTAAAAAACAACTATTTAACTTAAATGTGAAATGTAGTATTGATTACCACATTCGCATAAATGTAGGTGCATTGTTATAACAATTAACAACATTATTAAATTGTAATTGTTAAATAATATTAAAACCATTTAATGATTTAATAAGCTTAATGTAGATAAGTAAAAAACTAAAACAAGTAAACTAAATAAGCTAAAAAAAATTGAACTTAAACATGAATGAAATAATTATAAACAATAAAAGAAACAATATAGATAGAACAATTAAAGTAACTCGGTCACTCCAAAAGAGAGAAAATGGAGTTAGAAGGACCGAGGATCCAAACAAGTGCCTTGGCGTACCATTCCTTTGTTTGTTAAACCTCTATCATCTCGGCAGGGGTTTGGCGTCGGGGCTCGGGATTGCTCGATGTATCGGCAGAGTCTCTCTCACTCAAAATTCATATTGAAAACGTACGCTGGGGTACAGTATTTATAGAATTCTTCAACCAATGAGATGCTGCCATGTTTTAAGACATGTCAGGCCATTTGGAGTTGGCGGCCGCCACAATGCAAGATGACGGCCGCTAGGTTGGAAAAGGTTCCACAAGGTTTTATTGGCGGCCGCCACAATGTGAGTTGGCGGTCGCCATGTTGGAGTTGGCGGTCGCCACTTTTGGCTAGGGTTTCCAAGAGGTTCTATTGATGGCTGCCACATTGAATATTGCGGTCGCCACTTCTGGCAATGACATGGGCAACAAGTTATCGATGGTTCGGTACAATTTCATTGGTTTTGAAGGTTTTTGGATGATTGGGTTCAAATACCGAGCTTGGATAGCCTCCCGAGGATCGTATTGAGGCACTATTATACCTGTTTTCATCATCGAATTTGCCTAAGATTAGGCGGGATCAAATTGGGGTGTCTGCAGTTTCTCCTCTTTGATATAACTTACATAGCAACGCATGATGCAAGTTATATCAAAGATCCAGAGACAACATCCATTTGACCGAGCCGTCAATCTTAGGCCATACAAGCACACATATGATGTTGGTCGTACTCGACTTTTATCGAGTTGCCTACGTAGTTAATGGGGAAAAATGCAAGGATGATGTAAGTATGGTAAAATGAAATGCAAGTCAGTTTAACGTCATGAGGAGGACCGGCGAGTTAGTTTAGGGTCGTGAGGAGGACCGACGAGTCAGTTTAAGGTCACGAGGAGGACGGATGAGTCAGTTTAGGGTCATAAAGCGGACCGATGAGTCAGTTTAGGGTCATGAGGAGGACCGATGAGTCAGTTTAAGGTCGTGAGGAGGACCGAGGAGTCAGTTTAGGGTCATGAGGAGGACCGAGGAGGACTGACGAGTCAGTTTAAGGTCGTGAGGAGGATCGAGGAGTCAATTTAGGGTCATGAGGAGGACCGATGAATCAGTTTAGGGTCATGAGGAGGACCGGCGAGTCAGTTTAAGGTCATGAAGAGGATCGACGAGTCAGTTTAGGGTAATGAGGAGGACCGACGAGTCAGACATTGAACTAATAAGTCGAGTTAAGACTTAAAAATTCAGGACGGGGTGCGGCATTGAAGCCAGATAAAAATAATCAAAAGCTAAGTTTTGGTTGGAAAAAAATGATATATCGAGAAGAAAGATCGCAAATTGATAGGTCGATTTAAGACCTACAAATTGAGATGCGAGGTAAAAATAATTAAAGCCGAGTTAAGGCTTATAATTAAATTCATCGGGAAGGAGTAACTGCAAAAAGATGGGGTAGCAGGATTTAAAGAAATTATTATTTGAAAAACAAGGTTTGAAACTTGTTTAAAATATTTTTTGAAAATGCATACAAAATAATACACACAATAAGAAAATTATTTATGTATTATTATTATTATTTTTCTTATATTTTTTTTATTATTTAGTTTTTTATTTTTCAAAATCATTTTTGCTAGTAAAATAGAGAAAATAATCTAAATAAACACATAAAATGAAAATAAAATGCATACAAACAATAAAATAAACAAAAGTATACATCAAAAGCCCCAAACAGTCCTAAAACAACTGTAGTGACTGAAATGACCGTTGACAGGTACCGTTTTTCCTTCTGACATGGCGGCCGCTGACACAAAACTCTTCGAACATGGCGGCCGCTGGGTTAAAATCCTTTCAACATGGCATACGCCATGTGACTTTTCACGAACCTGGCGGACGCCATAATCAAAGTTGTCGGCCGCCACTTCCAAACGCACATAATGGTCCTTGAGGCGCGCGGGGGGGGTTCATTTCTCACATCCTTACTCTCTCCCTAGCCTCCCAAACACTCTCAAACTCTCTCTCGCTCTTTCTTGTTTCCACACTCTCTTTCGTTCTTTCTTGCTTCCTTCGCAGGATGTTTACCCTTCTCTTCGTGATCCCGTTCCTTTTCATGGCGGATCCCGTTCCTTTTCATGGCGGGCCAGGGCCAGGGGACGATGACTTAGGGGCACGGCAGGGTCTTGCTGCTGCTGAGAGTTTCGCTATGGGGGTACTTAAGGATACGACTACTAGTCATCCTGCCAGCGGTGTTACTGCTACGCAGCCAAGCGCTGCGATGGATGCTCTTTTGTACGAGGCAAAGCGTGCTTCCCGCCAGGCAGACGAGGAGGAGGCACGGGTAGCCACTGAGGCTCAGGTGGCTGCTGATGCTGCTGCAGAGGCTGCGATGGCCGGTTTTCTAAATCCAGATGCTGGAGAGGGTCACCCAGCACCTTTTGACCCATATACCTATGATCCAGTCCCTCATCGCATTGTATCTCGTGGGATGAGACGCTACGATCCTCCTACGGATTCCATTGCTATTGACGTGTTACTGCGAGAGCCCGACCATCACATATCTCGTCAGCGACCTTCGGTATGCTCTCTATCATTATTATTTTAATATCAAAGCATGTTTATATCTCAAACATAGACGTATGCATAGGACCCCCATATGATGTGATTTGAGATGATGATGATTGATAATTTATTTTGATGTTTTGAATGGTTTTGATGATGTGGATGATGATTTGATGGGATTTGATCTTAGCTACCTATGCAATGGAGATTAAAACAGTAGGGACAATAAGGGTTTGAACAAACAAAGGAATGGACAATTATTTTAGTGAAAAAGCTTGGTTTTATTATTTTTTGGAAACACATTTTATTATTTTTTAGGCATAAAATTTTGAAGGGGTAATTTTTATCCAAAAATTTTAAATTTGGAGGCAATTTTGTCAAAAATTTCTAAAGTTTGAGGCAAATTTGTCACTGACTATAGAAGTTTAAAGGACATTTTCCAAAAAGTCTTAGAGAATTAAATTTTTCAAAAGTCCCAGAAAACTTAGAAAATCCTGTCATTTTTGAAAAATCCAAGAAATTTGGGGATAAAAATTTTTAGAAAATTCTAGAAAATTTGAAATTTTTTTTTAGAAAATGTTAGAAAAACCAAGAATTTTGAGGAAAAATTTTAGAAAATGTTAGAAAAATCTAGGATTTTGAGGAATTTTTTTTTTCAGTTTAACACGAGATGATAGAGGTTTGCCTGGCGTGCCAGGGCTTAGGGTTTCTAGCTTTTAACTAGGACATGCAAAATTAAAGGATTGTCACTTACACACGGACCTAGGCCAGGATGCCTAGTTTCTTAGGGCTTGAAAGAAACTGAAGGGTCGTCACTTACACACGAACCTGAGGTTAGGGTGCCTAGTTTCCTAGGGATTGGCCTTTTGCCTTTTTCCTACTTGATCTGTTTTTGATATATTCTGTATCTGTCTTCTCTTTACAGGCTGGTTACTATGTCAGAGGTTTCGGAGGATCTGCCTCGGGGAGGTATTGGAGTGGTATGATGCCCTCCCCGCTCCCAGCCGGGCCATTATTGATGCTTTCGGCTTTGCTCGATTCATACCTTTGCTAGGTAGGACGAGCAATGACCAGGTCTGGTTGACGGCCCTGGCTGAGCGGTGGTGGGATACCACCAACACTTTCCACTTCACCACCTTCGAGGCTACTCTGATGCCTTTAGATTTTGCCCTGATTACGGGCATCCGGGTTGGTGGAGCGCCCATTCCCTTCGATCCTTCCATAGATCGGTCTGTCGACACGTTGCAATATTTTCTTGGAGCCGTCCCTGCACAGATAGACAGAGACTGAGTTCGGTGCACTTGGTTTAGGGAGAGGCCGTGGTCGAGGCCGTGGCCGTGGTTTTGGCCGAAGGAACGTTCTAGTCTCATCAGATATTAGGGATGCTAATGCACCCCAAGGACCTGTTGTTGAGGGAGATCTGTTGCGTGAGATGGTCGGCTCCATCTGGCAACTAGTTGAGGCCACTAGGGGTAGGGAGAGTGTACCTGAGCCGAGGGTGATGGTTGCGATGCGCGAGTTTCATCGTCTGGACCCTCCTACCTTTTCTGGGGATCCCAATCCCACGGTTGCCACTTAGTGGCTAGAGCTGGTTACCAGGATCCTTGATTCACTTTAGATTGAGGAAGATGATTTGAGGGTTATATGTGCCGCCTTCCAGCTGAGAGGGAGTGTTCATACGTGGTGGAAGTTCACCAAGACCACAGTGGCAGGCACTTGGGACGCGTTCACGAAGGTATTTCTAGAGAAATACTTACCAGCGACTCTGAGGGATCACTATAGAGAGGACTTTCTGTTTCTAACACAGGGGACGATGATAGTGCTTGAGTAGGAGGTTGAGTTAACTAGCTTATCTCGGTTTGCTCAGGAGATTATACCTACTGACGAGTTCCGTGCGAAGCGCTTTGAGAAGGGTTTAAGGCCCGCTATCTGAGACAGAGTGGTAGCGTTCAGGATGCAGGTCTTTACAGAGCTGGTGGAGAATCCTATGAAAGTAGAGGATACTCTGAACGAGATGCGCAGAGACAGGGACAGTAGGGGTTAGTCAGATGGGGGACGCACACAGTTCCAGGGATGCAGGGACAAGCGTCGGCGGACATCTGGTCCGAGTTCGCACCCAGTGGGGTTGTATCTGCCACAGTCTTCTGCATCCACACCTTCTGTAGCTTCAACGGGAAGGTCAAACCAGAGAGGGCCTCTTTGTCATAGATGTCAGCGGCCAGGACATCGTGCGGCTGAGTGCAGTGCCTGTTCAGGCATGGCCGCTATCGCAGGCGCATTAGCTGTTCCATTTGGTCAGGGATGATAGACGTATCAGTAGCCGAGAGTTCAAACGTTCAGATTCACCGACGGGGATGCATCAGTGCAGTCGGGTAAACGTTCAACAGTTCAGAGCCACAGCGGACCGGCCAGAGCTTATGTTCTTGCGGATCCTAATTCTTCCAGAGCACCGGTCGTACCTGATGCAGCTGCTACCACCTCCGTGATCAGGGGTACTCTTCTAGTCTTCAGATCATGGACCAGTGTTCTTATCGACCCTGGAGCATCACATTCATTTATATCTGCTGCTTTCACATCTGCATTGGGATTGTAAATGGACTGGTTGGGTGGTACTATGTGCGTGGAGACCCTAGTGAGTGGGAGTGTGAAGTTGAGTCTTGTTTGTAGATCCTGCGTGTTGGAGGTCGCCGGTCGTTGTTTAGAGCTCGACCTTGTTATCCCAGACATGATCGCGTTTGATGTCATCCTAGGGATGGACTGGCTGACCACCTATCATGCCTTCATCTATTGCGATCGACGGAGGGTAACGATTTGTACCCGGCGGGAGATTGCTTTTGTTTTGTGGGAGACCGGGAGGAGGGTTTGAGGTCTATGCTAAGCGTTGTCCGGAACCTGGGCAACTTGGGTTTCCTTTTCTCTACTCTCATGTTAGATGAGGAGGTTGGAGTTCGCAGAGAGTTACCTCCGGTGGTGTACGACTAGCCTGATGTCTTTCCAGATGATTTGTATGAGTTGCCACCGAGCCGCGAGGTAGAGTTCTCTATTGATCTAGTTCCCGGAGTTACCCCCATATCTATACCGTCTTATCGCTTTGCACCCGCTGAGTTTCGTGAACTAAAGGTACAGTTGCAGGAGTTGCTAGACAGAGGGTTTATCCGTCCGAGTACTTCACCGTGGGGAGCTCCTGCTCTTTTCGCAAAGAAGAAGGATGGATCCTTACGAATTGTTTGATCAGCTGCAGGGTTCGAGTTGCTTCTCGAAGATTGACTTGCGATCAGGATATCATCAGCTGAGGATTAGTGACGAGGACATAGCTAAGACCGCCTTCCGGACTCACAATGGACAATACGAGTTTCTGGTTATTCTGTTCGGTCTGACGAACGCGCCAGCTACGTTCATGGGTCTGATGAACCAGATCTTTCATCCTTACTTGGACAGCTTTGTGGTAGTGTTTGTGGATGATATTCTGATATATTCACCAACTAGGGAGGCACACGATGATCACCTGCGGATCGTCCTATAGATTTTGAGAGAGCATCACTTGTACGCGAAGTACGATAAGTGTGAGTTCTAGATGACCGAGGTGAGATTTTTGAGACACGTAGTGTCGACAGGTGGAGTAGAGGTGGATTCGTCGAAGACAGATGCTGTGACCGGTTGGGAGCGACCGAAGAGTGTCTTTGAGATACGTAGTTTTCTGGGTTTAGCTGGCTACTATCGATGGTTCGTGAAGGACTTTGCTAGACTCACTGCCCCAAAGACGCATTTGACGCGGAAGGGAGTTGTGTTTGCTTGGAGTGAGTTTTGTGAGTCAGCTTTCCAGGAGTTGAAGACGAGGTTGACTAGTCTGCCAGTGATGATCATTCCAGAGCGAGGTTTGGGGTATACTGTATACTGTGATGCTTCACATGATGGTCTCGGATGTGTTCAGATGCAGGAGGGTAAGGTTGTAGCCTACGGTTCCCGACAGTTGAAGACACACGAGCGGAACTATCCTACGCATGATTTGGAGTTGGCAGCCGTGGTCTTCGCTTTGAAGACATGGCGTCACTATCTTTATGGTGAACATTTTGAGGTTTTCTCCGATCACAAGAGCTTAAAATACTTGTTTTCGCAGAAGGACTTCAACTTGCGCCAGCGACGTTGGACGGAGTTATTGGAGGACTACGACTTTGACTTGCAGTACCATCAAGGAAAGGCCAATGTAGTAGCAGATGCGCTCAGTAGGAGATCTCACGGGTCGTTAGCTTCTGTGGCTATATGTGAGTGGAACATGCTTGCAGATGTTGGGGAGTTTGATTTGTGCCTCAGGGAGATCGCGACGGGTGCCACCTTATTTTTTGTAGTTATTCGACCAGCGTTGATAGCACGTGTGCTAGAGGTCCAGTAGACGGACCAGGAGGCTTAGATGATACGAGACCGCGTTGCTAGTGGCGAGGATATAGCAGGATGGACTGTGGGTTCTGATCAGAGGTTGAGGTTGGCAGGCAGGTTGTTTGTGCCAGAGTCATGCCGAGCTGAGTTATTACATGAGTGTCATTATTCTCATCTTACCTTGCATCCAGGAGGCACAAATATGTACCATGACCTTCGTCATCAGTTTTGTTAGACAGGGATGAAGAGAGACGTGATCCAGCTTGTTTCCTGATGCGTCACCTGCCATTAGGTAAAGGCAGAGCACCAAAAACTGATAGGGTTGCTACAGTCGTTGCCTATATCAGAGTGGAAGTGGGAGCACGTCACGATGGACTTTGTGTCAGGACTTTCTCGGTCACCTAGGGGACACGATGCCGTGTGGGTTGTGGTTGATAGGTTGACGAAGTCTACACACTTTCTCCCCATCCGAGTGAGGGATCCGGTGGAACGACTGAGTAGCTTATACGTCAGGGAGGTAGTTAGATTGCACAGAGTGCCAGTGTCCATTGTTTTAGACAAAGACCCGCGCTTCACTTCAGGCTTTTGGCAAAGTCTTCAGAAGGGCTTGGGGACGAACTTGATGTTTAGTACTGCTTTTCACCCTCAAACGGATGGCCAGTCAGAGAGGACCATACAGATTCTAGAGGATATACTGAGAGCTTGTGTCCTTGACTTCAGAGGTTCGTGGGAGGATCATCTACCTTAAGCAGAGTTTGCATATAACAACAGCTATCAGTCTATTATTGGGATGGCACTGTATGAGGCTTTATATGGTAGACCGTGTAGATCACCCGTGTGTTGGACAGATGTGGGAGAAACCACAGTCTTGGGACCAGACATGGTACGGGAGACGATAGAGAAGGTTGCTGTGATATGCCAGCGCCTACTGACAGCGCAGAGTCGCCAGATGTAGACACCCCAATTTGACCCCACCCAATCTTAGGAGGATCCGGTGATGAAAAAAAGGTGGAACAAGTGCCTCAGTTCGATCCTTAGGAAGTGATCCAAACTCGGTATTTGAACCTTAATCATAAAAAATCTTCGAAGCCAATAACTTGTTGTCCAAGCAATTCCCAAACATGGCGACCGTCAACTCCATTGTGGCGACCGTCAATAGAACCTTGTGGAACCTTTTCGAAAATGGCGACCGCCGACCTCAATATGGCGACCGCCAACTTAAAATGGCCTGACGTGTATCCAAAATGTGGCAGCATCTCATTGGCTGAAAAACTCTATAAATACCGTACCCCTGGTACGTTTTCAATGACAGAATTTTTGAGTGAAAGAGACTTTGTCGATATACTAAGCGATTCCGAGCCCCGACGCCGAAACCCTGTCGAAATATTGAAGATCCAAGCCTCCGAAGTTCCCAAACCCTAGCTTGGATCACCACTCGAGGATTGGACTACCAAGACACATTCCCCGACTTGAGGATCTCCCGACAATCTAGGTACCTCGCTTGGATCCCCGATCCTTCTAGCTTCACCTTCTCTCTTGTGAAGTGATCGGGTTAATTTTCACAAATTTATTTCAATTATGCTCTTGTTTTGTTCATTAATTGTTATATTCATAGTTAAATTCAAGTTTTAGCCTACTTAGTTTAATTGTTTTATTGATTTACTCACTTTCACTTTAAGCTTATTTCAAATTGTTAAAGTCATTAAATAGTGCTAATATTTTTTTAACAATTACAACTAATTAATATTGTTGATTGTTATATTAATACACTTACATCTATATGAATATAGTTGTCAATACTTTACCCATACTTGATCATTGAATTAGTTGTAAATAATTTCTCTTAATTTCAATTAGTGCGTTC
>JAULJZ010092695.1:0-58645 GCA_032270985.1 Heliamphora pulchella
GGAGAAACCTGTCTAGGTGACTCCAAGTTGGATTAACTTGCATATTAGACCATGTGAATAATCTTCCCAAGAGAGGACGATCAGCCAATTGTAGATCCTCTATCCATTCTTTGAACTCCTTCGTGCCATTATTAATCCAGAAGCAACCTGACCTTTCTCCAATTGATTTAATTTCGTTGAAGTCTCCAGCCAGACACCAAGGGCAAGGTAGACTGGGCTTTAAGGCTGTCAGCTCATCCCAAATCTTCTTTCTCTCAGGGGCTTCACAAGGAGCATAAATATTCCCCAATACACGGGAAAGATCCCAGCATAGTACCCATGATAATAATAAAATGCTTATGTATGATTTTCTATTGTAGCTTGAAGAAGTCCTTTTCCCAAATACATAGAATGCCACCTGATCTTCCAGCAGCTTCAGAACTAACCCATTCACAATCCGTACTCCCCCAAAGTGACCTTACTTTGCTTTGGTCAATTTCCTCCCATTTAGTCTTCCTGTATGAAGACCATTTGAATATACCTACTTTTGATGAGCTTCCTTACCATCCTCCTTTTTTCCATCCTTCCCAGACCTCTAACATTCCATGACAAAATCTTCATATTTGGGAGCCCCAGCCTTTACTCTGTCTATCCTCGGCTTCTTCCATGGCTACTAGAGTGGATAAAATTTGTTCCTCACCTCCTTCGAAGTTTAATCCCATGAGCTTACCAGTTTCGAGGATCAGTTCTGCTTCTCTACGAATAATATCGTTGCAGTTGATGAAGTTCTATGTGGAAAGAGAGGACTGAACTAAGGGAGATGGAGTTTGCACCAAGGGTTTTTTCTTTTATGTTTCTTGCTACAGTCTCCCTTCTTCAAACTCAGAAAGCCTAATTACACCAGGAGTTTCTTCTTCTTCTTTTTTCCACCCCTGAACTTTTTTCCACCCCTGAAAGGCTGCAAAGCCTGCTCCTGATTTATTGGTGGATCAGCAATATTGCTATTTTTGTGTATGCCAGCCTCAGGGCTTAATTCCCCACCAGACATACCATTCATATATTTAGATTTTAGGGGATCATACCTGCTTTTAGGTGACGGGGCTCTCTGGTTCCCTAGTTTGACTTGCCACAAGTGGTGTTGCTTCTTTTGGCTCAATACTTTTCCTGCTGCTTTGCTTCAGAGTTGTTTCCTCAATTGTCTCACAATTTAAATTCTTGGTTTCGGAGTTGAGACTGGATTCTTACACCTGGCTGATCAGGGTTATGTTTTCTATCTCCTTGTTAGGCAAGGCACCATTGGAGGCAGCTCTCAATGGTAGATCAGATTGTGCTGAGCTTGTGGTTTTCCCAATGGGCCTTTGAATTGTATCAGTCATCTCTGCCTCAGACCTGCTCTTGTTGCTTTTGTAGGGCATTTCCAAATTGGTGAAAGGGCTCTCAGATTTAGCAAAGGCTTATTGGCCTCTTTCCTCAGTAACTTTCTTAGCTCCACAGACTTCTCGAGGCAACTGCCCTCCTACTGTTTGGTTGGTCTGCTCTTCATGTGCTGCAGCATAGACTGATTTGTTCGCCTGGCTTAGTAGAGCTGAGTCATCCATTTCCTTTCTGGTTTGGACGCCATTGCTGTGTTCACTGGTTGCAAGCTGGCCTTTCTCCAACACATTATGAGCTTGCTGAACTGGTTCAACTAGCTTTTCTAGCTCTTGGTCGTCATAGCCTGAGGATGAGGTCTCCGCTTCACTGGACTGTTTCCTTATGGGCTGCACTGTCTTAATATTGGGAACCTCTCCCCATAAGCAGAGTTGTTGGAAGCTCCATTCAGAGCATCTAATGGGATATATGAACCTGTCCACTTTCAGTTTTATGAAGTGGTTGATGGGTTTTTCTTCCATTGTTGAAACAAGAATTTGCCCCACCTCCAGCTCATTTCTCCTACTTGTTGATTCATGCACTCCAATCACCTCGCCCCATTTCTCACCTATTCTTCTAAAAGTACTGTTGTTCCAGGCGTGTAAGGGCACTCCTTCGACATTAAGCTAGATTCTTCTTGTCAAGTTGGCTTCGCGGTAGCACCATTCGTGGACAACTTTAAACTAGTTGGCCAACCAATCTTTTGCAGTGGACATAAACTCAATTCTTTCCTCTTTGTTTGTGAACTGTAGGAGGACTTTTAAACCTCCAAGGGGTCTGATCTTAATGCAAAAAACCCCATCAGATTGCATTGCCTCTTGAATCCCTGCTATTATGGCATGGTCCTTTGCTATACCAATTGCACAATTACTGACCCAAGAAGTATCAACTTTAGTGGCTTCAATAATGTCATCCTTTTCAGGATTCTCACCTGGCAGGTTCTTCTTGAAGAGCTTCTTTGTGTTGTCATATAACTTTCTTTGTATTCTTCTAGATGGGATGGGTCTGGCTTCCATTATTGAGATTTTGTTGTCGAGAAACCATACTCCATTGTATCTCAAGATGGAGCCGCCTTTGCTTCTTTGTGTGTTGCTAATCTCACAAAGCCATATATGGTGTTGGTCTGGGCTCTTCGGTTCATGGGGATAAAAACTTCTACCACTCTTCCACATTGTTTAAATATGTTATACAGAGCCATTGTGGATGTACCTTATCTAGTAGATTGTCCACAAAGATCGACCTACCTTCTCCAGCTTCGTTCTACTCCTTATGGGGACCTTTTGATGTGTCACCATTCTGGGATGCCCAATGTTGTTGGTGATGGAACAAGGGGTTTCTAGATCTAAACCTGCTTACTCGTTTGTCTCCCTGCTGCTCCATCTTTTTTGTCTTGTTTTCTTGTTGTCTTGTTGGTTCTCTCTCTATCTTTAGTGGCTTCCCATTACTTTTAGACCTTACCCCAACCTTGACATAGATCTCATTCCCTAAACCTAAAAGCAAAATGTTGATCAACCATGTTCTACAATGTTAATTCGAATAGAGGATGGATGTTCGAACATGAGAATTTGAATGGTGGTTGGAGGTGGCAAGACAGAGAAGGGGAAGAGAGAGAGAGAGAGAGCAAAGACAAGAGGATGAGAGAGGGGGCGGCAAAGACAAGGGGACGAGAGAGAGGGGCGACATAGACAGGAGGTGTAGTGCGACTAGGATTAGGGCTCCTAATGGAGGTAGGAACGAGTTTTAGGTAAAGAGAGAGTGCTACATAGAGAGTAAGGGACGATATGAGGGAGAGAGAAGATGAGAGAGAGTGTTAGGGAGGCGAGAAGACGGAAATGAAAGTTGAGGTGGCGCGGTGGTGGCTACCATATGTGAGGAGTTAGTGGATATGGTTAGCGCTAGGATTAGGGTTATCGTTGGTAGGTTGGGGACGAAGATTGTCACGCCCAAAATTTAGAGGTATCATTGACCGTGGATTACGGGTCTTGAAATGTATCGTTCTTTGAATATGTATTTTTGTATAAATTTACACAAGATATAAGTTCTCTTAAGAGAACATTTGATGCTGTAATGGGCAATAGTCAAGTGAAAAATGAGGAACAAGAATTAAAAGAAGATGGTGAACTTGGACGTAGTAAACGAGCTAGAATATTTTAGTCTTTTGGTCCAAATTTCCGAACACGTTTGTTAGAAAATAAACCTTAAAAATTCAAGAAAGCAATATGCTCTTGGGATACATCATTTTAGAGAGAGGCAAATAATAGTAAAGTTAGAATCTATTTTTCATAAGCATATTTGGGAGCTAGTGGATCTTGTACCTTTTTGTAAATATCTTACATATAAATAGTTATTTAAGAGAAAGATAAAAGAAATTGGTTCAATAAATAAAGAAAAAGGAAGACTAAGGGATACAGACAAACATAAGTATCTAATAAAGGGAAGACTTGTAATTGAAGAATACAGACAAACAGAAGAGGTGGACTATTTTGATACTTACTTATCTGTAACAAGGATAACATTCGCAAAATATATTAATTTGTATTACATCATTATTTGCTCTAGAAATACAACAAATAGATGTTATGACATTTCTTTTGATCGGTGATTTAAATGAAGAAATCTATATAGAACAACTTGAGGGTTTTGCATCTCTACGACAGAGGAAGTAGGTGTGTAAAGTTGTTAAGTCTCTTTTGTTTGGCCTAAAACCAAGATCCTTAGATGATGTATATGATTTACGTTATAAAACAATAATCGGACGGGCAAGTGCCAAAACATGATCCAGATTAAAATTTTTTGATATCGAACAATTAAAAACATAACTCGATATAACTCTCAAAGTTAGAATATGATTATATCTTCAAAATCTAGTTGGTTTGATTTCGTTTACTACAACAATCTTTAGTCAACAAGTCACTGCGATTTTTGACTAGCGGTCAATTCGCCAATCAAGCCTTCTGTTATATTCCCGAGTGCCAAGATCACAATTGTAGTGTCGGCTATGTTTTCGTGTATTGACTAGGCTTAGGTTTTCAGATACGTGAAAACCCAAATTTTGAATCCAACTGACTGAATTATGAAACTAAGTTTATTACTGCACTTTTATAGGCTACAACAGGGACCTATAAAATAAATAAGGCGTGAACTTTTACTGTAATTATGGAATCCTATCTCAACCCAAAAGTAATTTCATAAAAACATAAATTATAATTCATTATACCAAAGAATTATAATTGTACTCACAGCTTTATTCTCAAAATCGAATTATTCGAGCTTATATTATTAAATACTTATTTATTCTCTTTCACATTATGATTACATATACTCGTCGATAAAATTAAAATACAGATATTTTTATTTAATCGACTTATTTGAAACATTATTAAGACCTTCTGCTTAATTTATTTAACAAACTTATAGATCCTCATTAAATAAAAGATACTTACACACAATATTAAATAAATAATAAAACGCATATATTGCTCATAAAGATTTTCATTAAAATAGAAAAATAGTTTTTAATCATGAATAAAAACAAATACCAAAATTCAAACATAGTTTTTATTATACAACCCGAACAAACCTAACCTAGCTGACTAAATATCCCAAGATTTAGATTCAAAGGGACAACCGAATTGTGTGATTTAGTAGAATCACTGTGGAGATACATCTTTTACCCTTTTAATGATAGTACAGTGATACCTGTAGTGTTATTAGGTTAAGCTATGCTTTTAATGACTGTGGCGCCGGGATTTTGAAGTTTTGAAAATGGTCAAAAATATAAAATTTCAAAAGATGTTCGAAAAATATTTTAACACCTTGAAAGTCAAATTTTAAAAATCTCTTTTTGCTGAAAATAGAGTCGCCACTTGGTTTTTAAGAAAAATCAAGAAAAACAAAAATGGTTACTAATCTTCAAAACTTTTAACTAGAGAAAAAGGGTTCGGAGGTTAAGATACGAATCGAGGAAAGTGTTAGGCATCCCGTTCGCCCAACCATGAGATTGGCCTCTACTAATCATCATTGGTTCTTTATTAAGATTTCTCAAATACTTGCAAATAAAGAAAGTTGAGTTAAAAAGAGATCATCCAAAATAAAATAATAAAAATACATAATATAGGTATATAGAACACCAAATAAAACAAATATCAAAATAAAAGTTCTAAGTCCTACGGCATAGAATTTCTAACAAAAGGATACATAGAACACTCCTACATGTAATTTCACCAAAATAAACTAAGTTATTATGATTTGCATAAAAGAACAAGAATATGTTAGAAATTGCTAAAATTATCTAAACATGAATTGTTACATATTACCAAAACAAACTAGGTTAACATTATCACGATAAATTTTTAATAAAAGAAATAAGAAAGATAAAATAAAAGATGCATAAAATCCTATAGAAAGAAAGTGTACAAAAGAAATTTACACTAAAATGAAAAGAGGTTAGAAAGAAAAAAAAAATGTTAATAAAAGGAAATCTAATTATTTATATTTTACATTTTTAAAAGAAAATAAAAGAAAAAGAAATAAAATAAGTACTATGAAAAGAAAAATAAAGTTATAGAAAAAGAAAATTGAGTAAAATGGTAGTAAAGACAATTACACTTAGTATTAAAAGAAGAGAAAATGAAAATGAAAAATAAAAGCTAGAAAAAAAATATTAAATTAATGCTAGTGAAAGAACTTTAAGCTAACATTAAAAGGAAAGAAAATAAAATAAAATGAAACATTAGCATTGAAGGAAAGAAAAAAAAATAAAACATTAAAAGAAAGATAATGCTATATTACAAGAAAAAGAAAAGAAGAAACATATTAGCATTAAACTAAAGTAATAAGATACTAGTAAAGGAAATACTAAATTAATATTAAAAGAAAAATTAGCATTAAATGAGTGTAATATTGATCATTACAACCATATATATATAAGTGCACGTATTATGGCATTGACGATATTGTTAAATTATGTTAGTATTAATTGATAAAATAAAAAGAAAAGACAATATACTTAGTGTGGATGTATAAACTAAGAAATTAATTAAAAAGACTAGGCTATATAAGGCAAAGTAAATAGTAAATAAAGTTAACTATAAACTAAAGAAATATACGAATTGAAATTGAACTTAACCCGTTCACTCCAAAAGAGAGGGAATGGAGTTAGAAGGACCAGGGATCCAGACAAAGTATCTAGATTGCTAAAAAATTCTCGAGTCGGGGAGTGGTGGCAGGCAATTCAGTCATCGGGCGATATCCAAGCTAGGATTTTAGAACTTCGGTATCGGGAGTTTGGCTCTCGATATTTCAGTAGGGTTTCGGCGTTGGGGCTCGGAATTACTCGGCGACTCGGCAGAGCTTCTCTCTCTAAACTTCTCTCTTAAACTTTTGGGCCTGAGGAGTTCCAAATTTTGTGGATGTGGAAAGACCTACCCAACTGTGGGTTTGGGTCTAACTTGACAAAATATACACGCACGCGTGCATGTTACTATCGCCGTCACCAACCGCCTGGTCGGCCATGTGGTGCCATGCCGAGCTTGGGCTTGGTCTTGGACTTGAGTTCGGGTTCTAGTATGGGTGTGGGATCTTAGGTTGGTCCAGCTAGATTTTTTGGACAGATTCATTCAAGTAATTAAATAATTTATTTAATTAATTATTTTTATTTTCCCTATATTTTTCCTTTAGAATTACGAGTTCTGGAGTGCGTTGGTTCGATTTTAAACTTTGTAGCGATTCAGATCGATCGGGTGCAACTAAAATGGTAAACGATACTTTTTGTGCCAGTGTGCCTTTTTCAAACAGTCTCCTACTTGGCTATTTGAAGCCAATCCCTCTGCTAGTTTTGTCCATTCAGAAAGCAAAACTTTCTTCTTATCTATTCTTCTTCTTCTCCTATCATAGAGAGAGTAAAAAGTGTAGGCAGTTTGTTGTGTGTGTAGTTTGTAGTGCTTCTTTTGTATACAGGGATTATTTCTGCATACATGGATCATTTTATCCTAGAAGACAGACGTCTACCATTCGCAAGCACTTAGGCAAAGATAAATTTCTGTCTTAAGGACACAATGTCCAACATTGGATTCGACCACAACTTCGTTATTAATAGCAATAGTATTATAAGAGAATTATTTTTTAGAGTTTTTTTTTTGTTTTTTCCTTTCTGTTAAACAAATGTAGTGTTCCATTTTTATATACTATTGTATGAAAATGTGTTCAAAAACTTTTTTTTTCTTGCACAAAACACTCTCTGTTTTCTGTAATATAATTGATTACAATTTTTCCAAGATTCTTTTTTAATAACCATCACCACCCACACCACTGCCGCCACCATCCCCACAACTGCCACCACCAATGTCACCTTTGTCACTGTTGCCACTATCCTTACCATCGGTACCATCACTTCATTGATACGAAAAATAACTAACTCTCTATTTCGTGTAAATTAATTTTAAGTCTTTTAATGTAAAATATTTTACTAAAAAAATATTTTGCGTTGTTTTCATTAAACCAAACACTAAAAAATTGGTAAAATGTTTTACACTGAAACAAATGTAGCCTAACTATGCAAAGAATACTTTTTTGTCCATTGTTCATGAGTTAAGTAAAAAAGGATACCTTCGAACAATTATGGAACCAAGAACTCAACTCTAAACCCAAAGAAAACACCTCACACCTCCCTGAAGTTCACAACCATAACATTTGAACATCACGGCCACTTTTGTGCTTTGATCCTACAATCGGTCATGACCTTTGGATGTCATAGTTGTTCTTTGATCCTACACATGGCCATATCCTTTGATCTTCATGGCCGTGAGTATGGTTTGATTCTACAACTGGCCATGACCTTTGGAAGTCATAGCCATCATGTTTCCTACTTATTTCTCACGAATGCGAGGTTTATTTTTCACGATCCCGTCCTTTGCATAGAATCTTCCATTTCAGATGGGTGGCAGCATGCTTGTGGGTGACGTCAACTTTTGGAATTCTATAAATTTTGTCATTTCTTGGCATTTTAAAGAGAGGAGGGAAACATTTTCTCTGTGTACCAATACTCTGCCAAATTGAATTCCAGATAATTGTTCGATATACACCCCAATTCTTTTCCTGATTCATATTCTCGAGATTATACTCATCTTCCGAGCCGAGTTCGAGGTGCCATCTGTGTGTGGAGGATTCTTGGTGTACGACCGGCCACCAGGCCATGACTCCCATTACTTGAGGAGGCACTCACGAGTGACTACTCATTTCAAGTACCTATAGGCTGTCGTAATACTTCTAAAGCTATATTTTTCTCTCTCTTATGGATTGTTATGATTAGGATTTCCTATTTTATTTTTTATTTATTATTAATATTTTTAATCATTTCATGCATATTCTTCATTTTTAGTCTGTATTATTAAATATAATTTGAATGATTATGAAAATATTTGAGATTTTGTGAAAAATAGTATGTTAAAAATACTCTGTTGAATCTATAATGGCACGTTTTCTATATAATCAAATCAATTGACACACTATACTCTATAAAAATCATTTTAGAGATTTTGAACATAACGGCCGCAATCTGTGCTTATTACGGTCGTGACTTATTTTTATTGGTTATAACAGCCGCTATATTTGTTTATCAGGATCGTGAGTTAATTTCATGTTTTGTCACGGCCGCAACCTCCGGTTGCTATGGTCGTTATATTTTGTTAAACCAATAGCCTAAAATCATGGTTTGAGCTTTGTTTTGTTTATGAATGGACAATAAATGCAGCATGATAGATATGAAAACTATACTACATGACCCTTAGGATTTTTATTTTTTTTATTAGATAGGATTTTTCGTGTTCCTTGTTTTCTTTTGTATGGACTCTCTTAAACCATCATTTCTATATTTTCTACTTTTGATAAATTCACAACAAGAATCGAATGTAATAAAGTAGAGGCTAATCTAATGGTTGGACGAAAGAGGTGCCAAACACCTTCCTTATTTCGTGCCTTAGCACCCAAATCCCTTTTTTTCGATGGTAAAGTAGATTAGTGGCTTATTTTTGTTTTTCTATATTTTTCTGAAAAATCAAGTAACGACTCCACTTTTTATCTGTTTAGATATTTTGATATTTCATTTTAAGAGAAGAGAATGTTTTTTCCTCCCTTAAAAAAATGGAAATCCAAACACGAGCCTCACACAAAAATAAAATGGTCGAGGATGAAGCTTACATCCATGCTATGTCGTGTCGAGCTAGGTTGAGCCAAGCTTGAGCTTCGGCTTGGGTTTGAATTCGAGTTTTGGTATAGGTGTGGACTCTTAGGTTGGTACAACTATATTTTTTAGACCATTTTGACCTAAAGTTCACGGGTTCGAGGCTTGAAAGTAGTCTCTTTTGAATGCAAGGTAAGACTGCATACTATAAACCTATTAGTCTAGGTAACCCAAGACGGGGGTAAATTGGGTATAAAAAGAATAATAATTATTTTTAAAAACTTTTCAAAAACTTTTTAATATCTCAAACAAATATAGAAAATATAATAAGAAATGAAGCACTAAGAATATTAAAGAAGTAAGGGAGAGAGATATAAAACCCGACACTAAAATTTATAGTGGTTCGGCTTCTTCCAAGCCTACTCCCACTCCTCAAGACTCCCGTTGAGAATATGCCCCATGAAAGGAATGTTTATGGGTACATTCAAAAGCCTTTTAACAGCTTCAAGATGATCCTACAAAAATAATCCTTATTTTTTTCTAATCACTCTTGAGCTCTTTTTTGAAAAGTATCACTCACTAACTTAAAGGATCAAGGGTGACTAACCCTTAAATGCAATAGATGAAGTATTCAATAAGATTCTCACTCACTCTCTTTACAAATGATTAGCAATAATGAGAAGTAAAGAGATGAGAAATCAAGAGCTGGAGTTAATGAGCAATAAATGAAAACTTGAGAGTTTGATATTTGATTCAAGCAATAGAACAATAGAATTGAAGCTCCAGTTGTTTAAATGTCTGAGAAGTAACTCCTTATATAACCTCTTGAGGATCCATAACCGTTGGAAGTAGGTAGAAGTATTAAATGCAAAAAATTCAATCGTTGAACCCGGCGCCAGATTTTAAATTCCATCACAAGTGTTGACTCAAATCTATTCTGGGTCGACACAAGTCTTCTACAGCTTGTTTCTTCAAGTGAATAGGTCGACTCATTTTTTTGTTGGTGTCGACACTAATTTTTGCATCCTTCTCACCCACACAACGGTGTTGACTCAAAATCATTTGGTGTCGACTCATTTATTATTTCAGCTTTCCAAGAGAATCTTTTTGTTTCGACACAGTGTATTTTATGTCGACTCATTATTTTGCAGGAAGACTCAGTTCTTTTGTGTCAACTCATGTTGCATTTTGTGTCGACTCAAAAATCTGCAAGAAGTCACAAATGTTTTGTGTCGACTCAACTTCGATTAGGTGTCGACTCAAAGTTCAACAGAAAGTCTCGGTTGATTTGTGTCGACTCATCTTTGTTTTGGTGTTGACTCAAAATTTCCTATTGACTTTAATGAGTCCCGAAGAGTCATTTGGTATCGACTCAAATTTCTATTTGTGTCGACTCATTTGTTGTAGTAAGTCTCAGTTCTTTTGTGTTAACTCAAAAGTCTTTTTGTGTCGACTTATCTTAGAGTACCTGAAAATATCTTAGACAAACATGTTAAGGTGTCGACTCATTGTTCAAAGGTGTTGACACACTTGAAGGTTTCAAGTATTTTTTGTCTTAAGGTGTCGACTCTAATATCAATTTGGGTTGACACAAAATATTCTTCCTTTAAGAATACTGAAGTGTCAACTTACTTGAGAAAAGAGTTAGTTCAGCTAAAGGTGTCAACTCATTTGTCATTTTATGTCAACACTACCTTTTTGAAAATATTAATTATTATTTTTTTAAATCAATTTTACTTAGAAATTGAATTACAAAAATTATCAAAATTTAATTAAAAAAGCTCTTAGGCTAATAATCTCCCATTTTTTGATGATTATAACATTTTCTAGAAAACATTTAAAAAGATTTTGAACAAGAGTTTTTCTCGTCTCTATGCCTTAAGCAAGATAAGCAAACACAATGGCTAGGTATTCAACGAAAGTGTAATACACAAGTTTAAAGTGATTTGCAATTTAATTTAGAAGCATTTTGAATTCTTTAAAATATGTGTATCAATTCAAATAGGCTCAACACTTAACAAGCAAATATGTAGAAAGTGTTTCTCAAGTCCCAAACATCAAACATAATATATAGAGAATGCTATCAATATTTGATATCAAAAAGGATTTTAAAGCCATCATTCAACAAAGTTTATACATCAAAAACAACTGAAAATAGTTACAAGATTGCCCAAACATTCACAACCACAAAAAAATGTATGTTTGTGAGCTTAAACTAATCACATCCACATACAAACAACAAAAAGAAAATATTTTTAGGATTACATCTTCGCCTTCAAAAACTTTAAACTTCTTTGTTTCTTCTCCTCTTTACTTCATCAGCTATACCTTCTCTCCTTTTGTAATCAGCAAAAAAAAAAAAATCAGAGATTATCAAATTGCTTCTTCTTTAGCTTCTTATCCTTGGCCACTTTTCGACATTCATATGGATGTTCTTTGGAGGCTTGTTCTCGCTCAGCTGCCTTTTTTTGTTCTTTAAGAGCTGTAAAGAAGGTTGCCAGAGCTAAGTCCGCTTCTCATCGAAAATGAGCTGCCTTCTCTTCTTTGCTCTCCTTGGACTTGAATTACTTAACCCATGGGTCTTGAATCCATTTTAGATACTCTTCTACTTTTCTGGAGTTGTTCTGGACTGCAATAATGACTCCATCATCGTATTCTTTTCTGACTTGCTGAAGGATTGCATTGTTGTAATTTATGATGGAAACAATGCTGTTATCCATTGTTTTGTATAATGCTCTCCCAACATCAGTAGCATTCTCAACGTTCCGTCTCAGACCATGGTTAGTTTTATCAAGATGTTTAATTTTTTCGAAGAGGGGAGAGATAGTGCTATGAAGATCAAAGAAATCTTGATCGACCTTAGTTCGAGTTTGTTAAGAAGGAAGATAAATCCTTGACTAAGGAGACAGGTTCAGAGAGATCAACAGAAGGAGGGTCAGCAAATGGAGTAGATGTAGAATCAAAATGAGAAGGAGGAGAGACATGAGAGGGAGCAGAAGAGAGTCTAGGAATGTCAACCCTGGTGGATGGAGAAATAGGAGATTCAAACTCAACAGGAATAAGAGAAAAGTCATGAGGAGGAGGATGATTTTCGGTGGTAGAGGGGGTACCACGACAAGTAGTCCATACACTATCTACTTTGGAAATTTGCATGTGCTTGAGAGTGGATTTTTCAAAAAGGTCATGTTTAGAAAAGAGAACAACTTTTTTCTCAGAAAGATCAACACCGAAGTATCAAAAAACTTTGGTTAGAAACATAGCATGGGGGAGAGAAGAGTTTGACTTTCCATGGGATTGACGCATGTAAAAAATGAATAAAAAACCAAGATCTAGTTTTTTCTTTTCAATGATGCACCACATGACAAAGATGTGCATGTAAGTGACATGACTAAACTTTCCTAACTGGGGTAAAAAGATGTGATTGACCATGCGGTGTAGAATACGCATTTTAGGCTTTAGAGAGTTGGCCTCTAAGGGTTTCGAGGGATCAACTTCCTCAGCCTCAAATATTTATTTTCACGGCATTGTGAAAAGAGAAGCCTTCGATTTCGACGGTTCTCTTGTTTGCTTTGCACGTGACAAATATGTCATCTTTTAGAACACTAAGAATTTCATTAAAAACACTTGAGGTCAATTTTATCTCAGTACCATTTATCCAAGTGGTAATGGTGTTACTAGGGATAAAGGAGATGTGAAAATGCGTATAAAAGAGTTTCACTATGATTAGATAATGGGGGTCATGAATTTCATGAAGTCTTTCCCAACCAAGATCAGAAAACAAGTCTTTGAATTTCATTTCATTTCAATGGAATCAAAAAGCTGGAAATCAATGGAATGGCCCAGCATTACCTTTCGTTTCATGAAGGATTGAAACTACAAGTTTTGAAATTTGTAGGACTGGAAACTCAAGGATTCAGCCATTCCTATCACCAAGGTTGCCATCGTCGTTGTCGTTGTCGATTTCTTCTTCTTCTTTTGAGCCCTAGGGTTTGAAAGGCCTTCGTCTTACCTCTTGGTACCCTTTTCCATAGTTCGGGTGGTCATTGAGATGGAGGTTGAGAATCGATGGAGATGGAGGGAAGAGAAAGAGTCGACTCAATTTTTTGAAGAGGGGGAAGATGAAAAGATGCAGGAGACAAATGATATTTGTAGAGAGAGAGAGACGTAACGACGCGTTGGGTGTAGGACTGGTGCCTTTATATAGGCAAAGGATTTGTGTCGACACAAAAAGTATTTGAGTCGATACGTTTCTTTGCAAATGGTGGGTGTTCAAAGGATAGGAATTGTGTCGACACTTTTTCCATAGTGTCGACACTTTCGACCAATTGAGTCAACACGTTTTGAGAATTAGGTCAACCCAAATTTATCGAGAGTTGGAGGTCGAATATGAGTTGACACTATATACGTTGAGTCGACACTTTTTGCCAACAATGTCAATATTGTATAGATTGAGTCAACTAGTTCAGACATGTGTCGACCCTTTTCAACAATAAATCGACACTTTTCACACATCAATTTAAAGCATGAAAAGCATTTGAAATACAATAAACATGCATAGTTAGTATGGCATATAATCATCAATTTAGAGCACATATCATACCAAGTTCTCTTCTGATATAACATAATCTTTCTTAATTTAAAGGTTTAGTTAATATATCAACAAGTTGGCAGTCTGTGCCTACAAATTCATGATCAATATTACTCTTTTGTACATGATCTCTAATGAAATAATGTCTAATCTCAATATACTTTGTTCTAGAGTGTTGTATAGAGTTTTTGGATATATTTATGGCACTAGTGTTATCACATTTAATGGGAATATGATCTAAACAAATACCATAGTCTTCTAGTTGTTGTTTCATCCAAAGAACTTGTGCACAACATCTATTAGTTGCAATGTACTCAGCCTCAGCTATAGATAAGGCTACTGAGTTCTATTTCTTGCTAAATAATGATATTAAAGAATGTCATAGGAATTGACATGTTCCACTTGTACTCTTCCTATCAACTTTACAACTAACAAAATTTGCATCAAAATAGCCAAATAACTCAAAGGCTATTCCTCTAGGATAAAATAATCATAGGTTTTGTGTACTTAAAAGGTATCTAAAGATGTGCTTAACAGCAGCCACATGTAATTCTTTAGGATTAGTTTGAAGTCTAGCACACATGCATACACTAAACATGATGTCAGGTCTACTAGCAGTTAAATAGAGTAGAGATCCAATCATACCTCTATATCGCTTTTTCTCTACTGTTTTACCATTTTTATCCTTGTCAAGTTTTGTTGTAGGGCACATTGGGGTTTCCATAGGTTTTGCTTTTTGCATGTCAAACCTCTTCAACAAATCTCTTGTGTACTTGGATTGGTTGATATAGATTCCATCATGTGTTTATTTGATTTGAAGTCTAAAGAAGTAATTGAGCTCACCCATCATACTCATCTCAAATTCTCCATATATACACTTAGTAAAGTCCTTACAAAGAGATTCATTAGTTGAGCAGAAAATAATGTCATCTACATAAATCTGGACAACAAGCATATCATTTCCTTGAGACTTGATCAAAAGAATGGTATCAATTTTTTTTTTAAAAAATTTATTTTTAATTAAGAATTTGTTATGCCTTTCATACCAAACTCTTGGTGCTTATTTCAAATCATAGAGAGTTTTGATAAGTTTGTAAACATAATTTGAAAAATCAAGATTTTCAAAGCTAGGAGGTTGTTTAACAAAAATTTCATTTGAGATAAAACCATTTAAAAGGGCACTTTTGACATTCATTTGATAGAGCTTGAAGTTTGTAAAGTATGCAAAAGCAAATAACATCCTAATTGCTTCAAACCTAGCCATATGAGTAAAAATCTCATCAAAATCGATGCTTTCTTCTTGATTGTAACCTTGGGCTACCAATCGTTCTTTGCCCCTAATAACTACTCCATTCTTATCTATTTTATTTTAAAAAATCTATTTTGTACCAATGATAGAGTGTTCCTTAGGTTTTGGGACTAAAGTCCAAATTTTGTTTCTTTCAAATTGGTTTAGCTCTTCTTGCATAGCCAAGATCCAAAACTTATTATTTTTAGCTTTCTCAAAATGTTTTGGTTTAGTCTAGAAAAGGAATGCTAAATTATCACAAACAGTATGTAAAGAGAATGAGTTTTGATACCTTGAGATGGATCACCAATCATCAAATCTCTTGGATGACCTTGAGTATACCTCTACTCTTTAGGCAAATCTAGATTTTCTTGATTTGATGTACTAGCATCCTGTTGGACTTCATTGTGTTGCTCATTTGTAGCTTTCTCATGATTTGGTTCTTCTTGGTCCTTCATAAAGATGTCATCAACACCATTTTCTATGTCAACCAAGTTATCATCACAAAATTCCTTCAAAGAACCGAGGTTAGCTTCATAAAAAATAACATGTATAGATTCTTCAACAACTAGGGTCTTTTTATTGAAAACTCTATAGGCTTTACTAGATAAGGAATATCTTAAGAAAATACCTTCATCAGATTTTGTATCGAACTTGTCCAAAAGTTCTTTGTTATTATTTGAAACAAAATACTTGCACCTAAAGGCATGAAAATAACTGATGTTAGATTTTCTTCCATTCCATAGATCATGGAATTTTCTTGAGAGAAACTCGAATCATGGCTCTGTTCACGATAAAACATGCTGTGTTTACAGCCTCAACCCAAAAGTATCTTGGTAGATTATTTTTATAGAGCATGGTTCTAACCATTTTTTTCAAAGTTCTTATTCTTTCTCTCAAAATCACAATTTTATTGAAGGGTTCGAGGAGTAGAGAAGTTATGGTTAATACCATTTTCATCACAATATTTTTCAAAATCTATGTTTTTAAATTCTCTACCATGATCACTTCAGATATTTGTGATTTGAAAACCTTTTTCATTTTAAATTTTCCAAGACAGTTTTGCAAAAGAGGCAAAAGTTTTATCCTTATGAGCTAAGAATAGCACCCAAGTGTATCTAGAGAGGTCATCAACAATAATAAAGGCATATTTCTTGCCTCCGAGGTTAAGAGTCATTGTTGGACCAAACAAGTCCATGTGCAATAGTTATAAGAGTCTAGAAGTTGAAATCTCACTTTTTAATTGACAAGAACTTCTTCTAACTTGTTTGTCTTGTTGACATGCGTCACAAATTTTATCTTTTTTAAATTTGATTTAGGGTTAACTAATCACCAATTTCTTTTTTAAAAGTTTAAAAATCAAGTTTATGTGTGCATATCCAAATCTTCTATACCACAACCATTTATTATCACTCAAGGCAGCTAAGCACTTGGTGTCATTTTTGGAAAGGTCATTTAAATTGAAAGTGTAAACATTTTTATGTTTATGACCTTCAAAAATAATTTTGTTGTCAATTGAGTCTTCAATAATACACTTAGCATGATCAAAGACAACCTTGTGGTCTTTGTCACAAAGTTAGCTTATACTAAGAAGGATATATTTTAAACCATCAACAAGAAAAATATTTTCAATAGAGGGAGAATGAATTTTACTGATACAATTGATTCCTATAATTTTTCTTTCGCTATTGTCTCCGAATGTTACAAATCCACCATCTTTAGGTTTGAGGGATGCAAACATTGACTTGCCGCATGTCATGTGTGTTGGGCAAATACTATTAAGATACCACATCCCCTCCTTAAATGAGGACTTGAGACATACCTGTAGAGAGAAATAAGATTTAAATTTTGGTACCCAAACTTTCTTTGGTCATTTGGTGTTAGTTCCATGTGAGTGTGTTCCCTTTGGAACCCGAGCCCTCTTAACAAGTAAATCAAAAAATTTTCTATCTGAACAATGCATGAAAATGTGTCCATGCTAATAGCAATGAAAGCAAGAAGCATTAGAGTGATTAGAGGATGCTTTGACAAAAATGTTGTTTAAGAACTTTTGGTTCTTCTTTGGTTGATATCCAATCTCGGCTTTGTCAAAAATACATTTTTCCATACCAAGAAGTTTATTTAAGTTATTCTTTACAAGAGTAAACCTATAAACAGTTTTGTAAGATTTTCAACCTTTTCATTTAAAATCATATTTTCATCTTTCAAAGTAGAAATCTGTTTTAATAATATAAGTTTTTCTTCTCTTAAGGTTTCAATTTCACATGAAGAGGAAAGAACCAACTTTTTAAGAATAGAGTTCTTTACACCCAGTTTTCTCAATTCATCATGCAAATTTTCAAATGCACTTTGTAATTTTTCTAAAGAGAAATGGTCATTTGTTACCTTATCATATTCCTTGGCTATGAGGTAAAGATTTTCAACTTCAACTTCTTCTCTTTTATCCTCGGAGCTACTGTCATCACTTTCTCCCCAAGCTGCCAGCATTGCCTTTTTCAAACCTTTTTTGAAGTGTTTCTTGAGTTGAGGACATCCAGCTTTCACATATCCCGGCTTCTTGCATTCGTAGCATATGATTTCTTCTTTCTTGTGATCATTTTTAAACTTGCTAGACTCACCCTTGAACTTATTGAATTCTCCTTTGTGTCCATATTTCTTGAAGAATTTCCTTCCTCTTTGTTTGTTATTTCTAAGGAATCTTTTAAACTTTCTTTTGATGAGCTCCATGTCTTCATTTTCATCACCAGAGGAGTCTTCATCAGATTCTTCATCAAGGGTGGTTGTTTTGAATGCAATTCCCTTTTTTTTTGGTTGTCATCTTTGTCGTTTATCTTGATGTTCATCTTATGAGTCATGAAAGATCCAAGGAGCTCTTCCAAGGTAAGAGTGTTGAGATCATTGGCTTCTTAAATGGCGGTGACTTTTTCTTCTCAACTCTTAGGCATACACCTAAGAATTTTTCTCATCATCTCTGCATTAGAGTAAATCTTTCTAAGAGATTTTAATTCGTTTATAATGTCAGTAAATCGAGTAAACATTTTAGAGATAGTTTCATCATGCTACATTTTAAACAATTCATAGTTATGGACTAGCATGCTTATCTTGGATTCCTTGACTTGGTTGGCTCCTTCATGGGTATCCTCAAGTCTATCCCAAACTTCTTTGGTAGTGTCACAAGTTGAGATCCTATTGAACTCGTTGGGGTCAAGAGAGCAATATAGGAGATTCATAGTCTTAGCATTCTTTTAAATCTCTCTTATGTCACTTTCAGTCCATTCTCTTTTAGGTTTAGGGATGATTTCCCCTTCTACGGTCTTAGTAGGTGATTTTGGTCCATTTATGATTACTCTCCATAGGTCGTAGTCTACGACTTGAATATAGATTTTCATTCTTGCCTTCCAATAATTATAGTTTGTACCATTTAACAAAAGAGATTTATTGGTGGACTGACCCTCAGACTGAATAAGTCAAATGCTAGTGGTTGCCTTGAAAACTCATAGACGGTTAAGTAAAAAATAAGAGCCCAAGATCTGATACTAATTGTTAGTCTAGGCAACCTAAGAGAGGGTGAATTAGGTCTAAAAAAATAATTATTATTTTAAAAAAAATTCAAAATCTTTTAATATCTCAAACAAATATAGCAAATATAACAAGAAATAAAGCAATGAAAATATTAAAAAGGTTAGGGAGAGAGAAATAGAACCCGACACCAAGATTTATAGTGGTTCGGCTTCTTCCAAATCTACGTCTACTCTTCAAGACTCCCTTTTAGAATATCCACTATGATAGGAATGTTTACAAGTACATTCAAAAACCTTACAACAGCCTCAAGATGATCATATGAAAACAATCCTTATTTTCTTCTAATCACTCTTGAGTTCTTCTTTGAAAGTATCACTTACTCACTCACTCAAAGGATCAAGGATGACTCACTCTTAAATACAATAGATGAAGTATTCAATGAGATTCTCACTCACTCTCTTTACAAAAGATTAGCAATAAATGAAAAGTAAAGAGATGAGAGATCAAGAGCTGAAGTTAATGAGCAATAAATGAAAGCTTGAGAGTTTGATCATTAATTCAAGTAATAGAATAGTAGAATTAAAGCTCCATCTATTTAAATGTCTGAGAAGTAACTCTTTATATAGCCTCTTGAGGATCCATGACTATTTGAGGTAGGTAAAAGCATTAAATGCAAAAAATTCAACCGTTGAACCTGGCGTCAGATTTGAAATTCTGTCACAGGTGTCGACTCAAATCTATTTTGGATCGACACAAATCTTCTACGGCTTGGTTCTTCAAGTGAATGGGTCGACTCATTTCTTCGTTGGTGTCGACACTAACTTTTGCATCTTTCTAACTCACACAACGGTGTTGACTCAAAATCATTTGGTGTCAACTCGTTTATTACTTCAGCTTTCCAGGAGAACTTTTTTGTGTTGACACATATTGTATTTTGTGTCGACTCATAATTCTGTAGAAGACTCGGTTCTTTAGTGTCAACTCATGTTGCATTTTGTGTCGACTCAAAAATCTGCAGGAAATCACAGTTGTTTTGTGTCGACTTGTGAGATCCTGACCCGTTTTTTTATTTATAAATGATTAAGTGTTAATGGAGTAAGACTTAAAACTTGAGTTTAGTTATATTTTGAGCTTGGATACGCAAGGAAGATATGTTAGAGGAAGAATATGGGGCTCTAATGGATGTTCGAACAAAAATATGTGAAAAGTGTGTGAAGAAAAGTGACATACCATCACTAAATTGGTCATAACATTTTGTACAAAATGAATTCTGGTATGGGAGTTGAACCATTGGAACGTAGACTTCCGGGGCTTTGATTTGAGTACAAGAACGACCCTATTTAGAGTTCGTATGAACGAGATATGCTCGTTCAAAGTTAGACCAACAACGCAGTCGCGAAAGACTGATCGATCGGTCTCGTGACTGATTGATCGGTCTGTGACGAACAGAGGCTATAAATTTTAATTTTTGGGTTGGATTACTCATTTTCTCTTCTCTCCTCTCTCTCTAAAGTTGAGGGATGACCTAGGGTTTAGGTTTTGGAAGCTCCTTGGAGCTTTCCATGTTCATGGGGGTTGAGATCTAGCCATTTCCACGAACGAGTTGCCGTTGGAGAGCACGGATATGCATTGGAAGCACCCTTGAAGTTGCACGTGTTGGGTTTAAACGAGGTGGAGCTCACATAGGGTTCGATTCTTGATGGTGGATCTTCTATGAGGTAGGATCTAGACTAACTTTTCTTATTTGTGGTGATTTGTGTTGATATTTTATTATTAGAGTAAACCCTAGCATGAGATACATACATAGTTGAGATTTGAGTTGGGCTATGGGAAACTTTGATTGTGTGAATCCTATGCTAAGTTTTAAGGATGCATTAAGTCTATGAGAAACGAACAAAAATTGGGAGTTTGGGTTGCATTACTTTGATGGGTATTGTGAAAAATTGAGATTTTGAGTTATTAATTGGAAAGAATAATTTGCATACAAACAAACTCATGTTAGTATTTTAGTGAAAATTAAAGATTGTAGAGTCACTTCATAAAATATGGACTTTGGGGAAAAGTTGGGTTTTTTTGAGAAATAGTTAATTATGGTTTTTAAGAGAATACGATATAAAAAGGGGGTTTTCGGGTTGTTTTTGATTTACATAAATTTTTAATCCATGAGGGAGATTTGAATTGACTTTTCTTTCTTTCAAAAAAAAATGCAATTCTTGGTTTTAAAGGTGTTAAAAAGTATGAAAATGCTTTTATGTATCAAAAATTAGGTTTTTAGCTTGAAAAAGAATCTGGAGCTCGACCAATCGATAGACCGATTGATTGGTCTATCGAGCGGTCTTTTGATACTCTCGGTACTTTGTGCAGCAAGAGACCGATCGATCGGTCTCTTCACCGATCGATCGGTCTGACTATGTTCAAAACTATTTTGGTATTTTGTTTAAAGGATTGGCTCTTGAGAACTTTAAACCAAGTTTTTGGATTACTCTTTTATGTTGGTTAAACCCTCGGTTTGGCACAATTTGAAAGGTTCTAAACTCGTTTAGTTTCTTTGAATCTGATCAATTAAAATAAGTTTTGGTAAGTTGTGGCTTACAAGTGGATCTATGAGGATTGTAGGTTGATACAATGATAACTTAAAATCCCAAGCTTTAAAAAGGGAAAATGGGTCTCAACTTAATTGTATACATATATGATTGGTGCATCCCTTTTTCATTAAACGATACTATTACTTTTGAATTGGTTTTTTGTTAGTACTCTATTAGATGGGTTAATGAAATATGACATATGAGAAGTTATATATAGATATTATGATGCACATAATAAGAAAAGGAACTTAAATGCTCAAGAAAAATTTAATGAGAAAAGTAAAATAGAAGTTTGATATGTGTATCAAATGATAATTTGTGAAAATAATTGGGAGAGGAACCAGTTGTGGGTTGGACTCCCAAATTTGCGAGATTTAATGTTATGAACAAATAATAAACCATATGGATGGATGTGATTTAAGTTGGCTTGTCGGGTCCACGGTGAAAAATCAAAAACTTGCGCAAGATGGGGACCACGTGCCCACGGGTTAGCCCTTGAAATGTAGTATTATGTCGTGGTGAGTTATAGAGTTATCTATTACCCAATGGCTTTGCATAGCCTATTGGGGGAATAGGGAGTGGTTTCTATAAACTGTGCCCGATATCGGTTCATTAGTTGTGATTGCGTTATGGTGAGTTATAGAGCTATCTATTACCTAATGGTTTTGAGTAGCCTATTGGAAAGTAATAGGGAGGGATTTCTATAAACTACACTCGACGTTAGTTTATAATGTGATATGATTTTTGTGAAAAACTGGATGATGAGAAAATAATATGGTTAAATGTGAAAGAAAAGAATGTTTTGAAAAAGGTTTATGGAAAGAACAAACTGGTGTGCGTGAGTGTGTGCGTGGGATAAATAATAATTGATGAAACTTGCATTTGATTTCGGTTGCACCCATTACACCTCACAAATCATGCTTAACATTAGAGTTAGTCTTTATCCTATGAGTTTCGGCTCATGTATATATATATAACCATTTCAGGTTTCAAGGATCCGAGACGATATCAGAGCAAAGGATGCATGTGAAAAATGAGGAGAAGAAAGACCTAGTATTTCTTTGTATGTACATTATACTTGTAATAATATAAGAGTTGTAAATGAACTATTGAAAGTTAAGAGCTTTGTTGGGCCTTTGTGACATGTTTTATTATAGTTGTTTGAAGAAAATGAAGGGTGGTGCTTTAATTGCATTTATTCGGAACAATTTTGGGATGAGTTTACGGGTTCTAGGGGTTCGGGTCGTTACACGACTCAACTTCGGTTAGGTGTTGACTGAAAGTTCAACAGAAAGTCTCGGTTGATTTGTGTCGACTCATCTTTGTTTTGATGTCGACTCAAAATTACCGAATGACTTTAGTGTGTCCCAAAGAGTCATTTGGTGTCGACTTCAATTTCTGTTTGTGTGGACTCATTTTGTTGCAGTAAGTCTCAGTTCTTTTGTGTCGACTCAAAAGTCTTTTTGTGTTGACTCATCTTGAAGTACCTAAAAACATCTTAGGCAAACATATTAAGGTGTTGACTAATTTGCTCAAAAGTGTTGATACACTTGAAGGTTTCAAGTATTTTTTGCTTTAGGGTGTCGACTCCAATATCAATTTGGGTTGACACGAAATATTCTTCCTTCAAGAATACTGAGGTGTCAACTTATTTGGAAAAAGAGTCACTTCAATATGGCTAAAGATATCAACTCATTTGTCATTTTGTGTTAACACTACATTTTTGAAAATATTAAACATCATCTTTTTAAATTAATTTCACTTAGAAAATGAATTACAAAAATCATCAAAATCTAATTAAAAAAGCTCTTAGACTAACAAGACCTATCGTGGTCTGCCCTTTCTTCGAACCCCGCATACGTGGAAGTTTCGTGTACCGAACTGCTTTTTTTTTTCATTTAAGTAATTAAATAGTTTATTTAGTTAATTATTTTTTGTTTTTCTCCCATTTTCCTTTAGAACTGCAGGTTTTAGAATGCGTTGGTTCGATTTTAAACTTCGTAGCGGTTTGGGTCAATCGGGTGCGACCAAACTAGTAAATAATACCTTTTATGCCTTTCGTCTTTTTCAAACAGTCTCCTACTTGGCTATTTGAAGCCAGTGCCTTTGCTAGTTTTATCCACCAGAAAGCCAAACTTTCTTCTTGTGTATTCTTCTTCATTCTGCTCCTATCATAGAGAGAGTAAAAGGCGTAGGCAGTTTTGCTAGGTGTGCAGCTTGCAGTATTTCTTCTACATACAGGGATCGTTAAGACAAGGACAAATTGTGTCTTAAGGCCGATGGATTCAACGGCAACTTTGTTTTTTTCTGCAACAACACTATAAGAGATTTATTTTTAAAGTTTTTCATTTGGTTTCTGCTTTTCGTTAAACAGATACAATATTTCGTTTATTGTAACTATTGTACGAAAGTGTGTTCAAAAACATTTTTTTCTTGAAGAAAACACTATGTTTTTAGTAATATATTTTATTACAGTTTTTTTGAAGACATTTTTTTTAAGGGTGAAGCTTCTCTCCAGTCCTGTTATGGACTAGAGATGTCTAGTTAGGATTTTTTTTAGGTCTAAAATAAATATATTTTGATGATCTGAACCATTTATTTTGTTGCCCTTAATTTATATATTATTACTGTAAAATATTAAATTAATCAGATATCATTAACTACCAAAATAAATCATATATGTGTTAATGAAATGAATAATAAAATAGACATTACAACTTATTTTTATTAATAAAAATATGCTTTGTTTTAGCAATTAACGATATTCGATTAATTTAATTTTTTACAATAATACAATATAAATTAAGAATAATAAAAAAAATATAAATTAAGAATAATAAAATAAATAGTTCAAGTCATCAAAATATATTTGTTTTAAACCTAAAAATGGTCAAACATGACCTCTCCAAGACTAGAGAAGCCTCTCCCTTTTTTAAATAATAACCACCACCGCAGTTGCTCTCCTAGTCATTTGTTTATGTATTCAAACCTTGGGATCAGTGGGTGGAACTTGAAGGTGGGACCGGAGACAGGCTTTATAATTCTTGCATTATTATTTGCTTTAAACATCTACCCCAAGTATTATTATCCTTCACAGGATAGCAACTTCCTCCAATTTACTAATGAATGTATGTGGTACAAGTTGTGGTTTCTTGAAACTCAACTGTCATTTTTTTTTGTCTTATATCATCCCCAGATATTAGATTGCTCTAAATATTACTTAATACTTCCCCAAAAACATATGCAACATAAACTGGTTTTTATTTTCTATATAAAAAATAACTTGTCATTAATAATTAGAATGAAACTTTTAATTAGCTTTTGAGACGGAAAATTACTCAAGCACTCTGTAAACTATCACCAAGTATCAGTTTACTCCTCATAACTTTAAAATTGTACATTCAGGTTGCTTAACTATTTAACTTGTAATACTTTTATTCTACCAAGTGTTAGGCATTTTGTACGATTTTTAATAGTTGATGGACTTAAATGTACGTTTTTTAAGTTGAAGAGATAAACTAAAACTTAGCAATAGCTTAGATGGTGCTTGTGTATTTTTCCTTTATGAAAAGATGGACTGACTTTGCAATATATATAGAAACATTTTGACCAAAAATAAAAATCAAAAAACCAATGAATAGAAAACCAAACTAAACATAATTGTATCCCAAGCTTGGTTGGAATTAAATAGAATTGTATTGTTTTGTCTTATTGTTAATCTACATGAAAAAGATGGGATATAGTCATCACCTGGGGGGAGAGTAAATTATATACAATGTCAACTAGTACTTTTTTCCCCATTCCAGTCATTTTGGTGTTTTTAGGAAGAGTGATCCATCCTTGGCTGTGTAATCTATAATACAATAGACAATTGCCCTTACATTAATGGCATATATTATGTGTCAATCTAACTATTGTCATTCTTCTATGTTCAACCAATGGCCACAATCGGTTTGGGTTAAACCTCGTAAAGCAATCGCTTTAGACTTTAATTTTTAGAATAAGTTTTAGGGCCCTAAATTTTTTAAACTTTTTATATGAGTTTGGACATTATTTTTTTTAAAGGGTCAATTAAAAAAGAAGATGTCTAATATTATTATATTGTCCATGTAAAAATCATTAGCGAACTTTGTTTTTCAGTGTACAGTTAGTCAACAATTCAAATTGTAAATATTTCTTCTATGTCGAATACTTCATGTTAATGCCAACTGTCAATCGTCAAGTTTGTAGAAAGCAAAACTATATAAATAATAAAAAAAAAAGATGTTGGGAGATTTGAGTGCTAAGTCATAAAGGTAATAGTATATTCATAAATAAAAGTATAAGAAAGTTAATTATTAAGTAGTAGCTTTAAATTATTATAATGACAGATAATAATTAGTGTTAATTTTTGTGACTTTACTTTTTATAATTAATTTTTGAATAAATTTATCTTTTAGGTTTATAGTACAACCCAATTTTAAAAGTTAGCTTTTAAGTCTTATAAAACTCAAGGCTAACACTGTCAACATTTAACATAAAGAGTTCACTTTTTTTTCCTTTTCAAACCACTATTTTTTTTTTGTCAAATCCTCTCTCTCTCTCTCACACACACACACACACACACACACACACACACACAAAAGTTTAATTACATTTAAAAACAAAACAGTCTTTTAACACAATTCGCTTTTATAAAAAATTGAAATAATTTTATTAAATTTCCATACAGAGCGTCTAAAAACTATAATTGATTATGTTTATTATTTTAGTTTACATATATATTTTTTTGTTACTTTAATAAAGAGAGAGCTTCTTAAAAAATATTATTAGTGAATTTGAGTGAGGTTATTAAATTTTTTTTTTTGTCGTTACCGTTAATAATTGAAAAATATTTACTTTCTATTCAAATATAATTTTATAATTAAATTATATTAAAAATATCTTTAAACTCGAAACTAGTGCAACTATATATATATATATATATATATATATATAGTTTCAGTTTGTGTTTCTAATGCAACATTGTAAGCCTCCACTGAAGTGGGCGCAATCCGTCATGCGCAAACTTATGGGAATTGGGCTCGGTAATCAGTAAGTTCATGAAGAGCATAGTGTGGGCACGTGGATTTATGTAACGGCTATCAATTTTTTTTTAAATTTTTTTTATGGATGTATTAGGTGTTAGTATCGGTTTATGTGTATTTCTGGAATATCAATTCTACTGTTCAATTGTAGGGCCTAATTAAAGTCGAGTTTTTGGCTCATATAAACTTGGTTTCAAAAAATTAATAACACTTAAAAAATTTTGAATTTAAAATCTCCTTTCGATTCACGACGATCAACTTGGACAAGAAATCTTGAAATGTCTTGTTTTATCTAATTAAAGATATTGGATAAGAGTTCTTTGATAAGCTTTATCTAGCAACTAATCATGATAGGCCCTATATCAATGCATAGATAATCTTAAGAACACATAAGCTATTTTGCTGGACTGTCCAAACAAGGTATTTTAAGTTGTAGCTTTTATTTTCTTTCATGGCAATGACAACAAAAAAAAAAAAAAAAATTAGAGGACACAGAAAAGTGAACAAAGAAGAGAGAAGAGAGAAGAGAGAAGAGAGAGAAAAATATAGGAATAAAGAAGATAGAAATAGAAAGGAGAAAGGAGCACCTTTACTCAATTAGTTTAAATATTTAAAACTTAAAATCACATAACTTTTAGTATATAATTTTATTTAATAATATTTATATATTTAGAGCTTACTTGTTAAGATCTGTTAAATAAAATTTATATTGAATATGAAAATATAAAAAATAAAAAATAAAAAGTTCTCATTTTTACAATAAAATGAGAATATTTTAAGTTTCACAAATGAAAAATGAGAAATATTATATTTCTTAAATTAATAAATGAATAATGAGACAAATCCTAATAGAGAAGTAAACAAAATGAGAATTTTTTTGTTATATAGTGATTTTATCAAATTTTTATATATTAATTAGTAAAGAAATAAAAAAACTTCTAGTTATATTTAATGAGAAAATGATAATTTTTTTCTTTTGGAAAAGAAAAATAATAAAAATTTCTCCTTTTGCAAAAAAAAAAAAAAAAATGAGGCAACTAAAAAAATCTCATTGTCACTAAAGTATTTCTCATTTTAGAAATGAGGGTTTCTAAAACTACACATTTTGTTATTGAGATTAGCTAATGATAAAAAATGAGACATATCATATGTGACGTTCCGTCTTTCGGAAACGTTGGGACATACATAAGTGTAATTAAGGAGGATATTTTAACCATTTATTTATAGTTACATTTAATAAGTACTACATTATTAAGAGTTCAGAACTGATCAAAATACATAGCGATTACAGTTTCTCCAAAAGATTTAACAAAAATTACAACAAGCTCGTGGAAACTGAACAAAAAGGACAAAAATGGTGAACTTCAAATTCTTCGATTTGCATTATTGGGGTCAGCTGACTCTTGCCACTGATCATCGGGTTCTTCAAAACTTCATTCTTTCTCGGGTGCAATTTCCTTAAAAAGTTATTCTTTTTTTACCTATAGCACGAATGCCATGAGCCAAAATCCAAAAGTAAACTCCTTAAATCTTCTAACCAAATTCACAACAAAACATTTTACAATGCATATCATATAACACCCAGTACAATTTATAGTCAAGAAAACAGACATATTTTTATAATTACGGCAAGACAAACATATATAAGAACAAGTATACTGGTGCGTGATGCAAATGAATACTATGCAACCAATTTAATTTTCTAATCCAATTTAAACTTAAATTATTCTAGGTTCTCCCAAACCGAAGTGAACCATCCTAAACCCTATGATTCCAAGTACGCTGACTAAGTTTACCAACCGATAAAGAGCATTCCTTAACGTGGGATGACTACGTAGCAGACTAAGTGTCCAACCGGATAATCATTGACGACAAGGGCGTGGATATGTCAACACTTCAGGCTCTCGACTCTCAGGTCAAGGTCAAAAGCGGGATCGCAAAATTTAACTCCTATTATTACGCCATCCAAACTGCCTTTCACCAATATATAAATATCACAACAATGTGCATTTAGCACTTGGGGAAAAAACCTCCGGAAACAAATTAGGGCATATAGCCAATATCAAAAGATTCCCAAATATCCAAATTTCTAAGAATTCCAATTCCATCAATCCAAGTATTGGGCCTAAGGTTCAATTTTGTTCTTTCAAAAAAATATAAATAAATAAATTCGGTGAACCTCGTAAACCCAACCCAATAATGACGTGATATGACATATGCAATGCTATTTACAATTCACAGGTATAAATTAATCATGGCTTACGCTAAAATGACATTATATATATATATATATATATATATATATATACTTTGCACGGAATTGTAAAATTATGACCATGAAGTACCAGTAAATGAAGCATGAGTTACAACATATAAAACATGGATTCAATTTAACGATATGAATTCTAAACATCAATTAACCACTCTTATACACTAATCATTAAATATAACTTAATTAAAGCCTCTACTTTAGGCCCCACATCATAACATGTCGTTATTTACTTAACAAGAAATAAGGTAATTGTTCAAGTGTTAATTTAAAAAGTATAATAGTATTGTAGGGTACCTAGATATGGAGTTAAATTCTGGTTTTTGGACACCATTTAGATAAAAAAATGTTTCTTACAACTTTCATGTTTAACAGTAAGGTCAGACCTTAAGGTAAATGGGTTATTTATTTCAATTAAAAGAAAATAATTCAATACTTTACAGATAAAAGTACAGAATTTGGGTCTTAGTTGGTCTCAGCTTTGGGGCATCAAATCAAGGGCTATGGGTCTGATGTTTGGGTATATTCCAGTTTAAGGTGTCCCCTACAAGTTTTATGTTTTGTGCTAAGGCTAGTTGTTTAGAACATGTTAATGATTTTGGCTATTTTTGTAATGCCCCAAACTCGATGTTTCACTCTTAAGATAAAAGACATACATACATTAAATATATTACCCTCAAACTTACAACACAAGGTTCCAACACCATAAACATGTAAAACATTACACATGGTCCAAAAGAAACCAAAAAAAATACTAGAGATCTTCTGCCTCGTTTGGCTCCTCTCGATCAAACTGCGCGATCATATGCATCTGAAAAAAACGTTTTCAAATCTCACACCGTGAGCCAAAACCCAACAGAAACTAGATAAACATGCAATAAAAGCTAAACATACTAGCAGGATAATATGAGAGTTACGACTCTCCCAAGCCACAAAAGAAGTTTTACACGATCAAAACAAAATGCAAAAGGATATGAAACTTATTTCGACTCACGAGCCTCGAAAACAGTTTTTATAACAATTCACAATGATTCACATGCAATCCATGCAAAACACCTTCTCGAGCTTTCATCGAAGGACCGTAGCCTTATGTAATGCAACTTCTCAGGTTTTTACTGAAGGACCGCAACCCCATTTAATGCACCTTCTCGGGCTTTTACCAAAGGACCACAGCCCAATCTAATGCATCATCAACCAAAGTTATTATTCATCCGACCATGAACAACTATCATGCTTCACATGAAACTGGCGCAACACATGCAACACATGCAACTCGGAACCACATATCCGTCCCTCATCATGAATGAATAAAACCAGAGTTTTAATGCATAAGACCATGTACAAACACCACGTCTTACAAAACTACGTCATCCCCGAAGATCGATAACAAAGCAAAACAAACCCGAAAGGCCACATCACGACCAACTAGAAAAAGAAAGAAAAACACCCCACACAGGAGTTCAGTTAACTGAAACACCCCATTCAGTCGACTGAAAAGCTTTTGGAATTCCACGAATTTTCTAGTGTCTCAGGTCAGTCGACTGAACTACCCACTTCAGTCGACCGAACTCACACACTGTCCATTCAGTCGACTAAACTCCCCACTTCAGTCGACTGAACTTCGGAAAAACCCTAGCGCGATGGAAAAACTTTCACCTTTTTTTGAGAACCAACCCAAATGAAACCTTCCAACTCACATTTTTGAAAACCCACGGACATACACGAGCCCATAACCTCAAAAGAAACCAAAAAACACTTTAAAAACCGTTTTATCTAACTAAACCCATTTCAAGAACAAAACCCAACTTTTTCAAACATAAAACAAATTTTCATGCATTTTAAAACGGTAAAAATACATAGTTCCATGTAGCAGCTTTTTAAGACATGAGAGTCTAGGATCCACTTCATTGAATTAAAAACTCGATGCCTCAAACTCCGTGAAAATGAACTTCATTAAAACGAGATTCCGTCCGGATGAACACGAAGTCCTCAGCGAGGATAACAAGGATCCACTGACCGATCATAGAAAATCGAGCTTGAACCCAAAGAAAATCTAGAGAGAAGGTGGAGCTTTTGGTTGAGAAAGGAAACAAGTTTCAAAAATTTATAAATATCTAACCAAGGGTTGATATTTATAGGGTCCACCGAAAATATCTTTTTTTTTTAAACTACAACGCCCAACGGTCCCGACATCCAACCCAACATGCATTTCTAAACTAGAACATGCACAACACTTATAAACATGCTATTATGAAAACAATAAATAACACATCAAAACATCGCAAAAATTAAAACGAGTCAGGGTCTCGCAACTCTACTTGCCTTTAGAGAATTTCATCCTCGAAATTCAACACCGACTCTCAAGCCAGACACCCTCCACCAACCACCAACAATTTCTGATGTAGACCCAGTAATACTGCACAACATCGAAATACCCCAACAACTAAAACCCCAAGACTATCATCACACGAAGTAAACACTTTTTCTTCGAAGAATAGATCGCCACCAAAACCACCCGTGCTTACAAAATCCCATTAACACTACCGTTATCCATACTACTACCACCCTCGTTGTACTACCACATTTTGGCTCAATCGCACTTTGCAACGCACACCAAGAACTATCTCCGTGAGTCTAAACACACGATGTCGAACCCCAGCACTGGTCACCTGAAGTCACATGTTCCACATGCAAACCTTACTCAAGTCCCGACAATCAACTGTTGACCACCTACTTTGATACCACATCATTATCTTGTTAAGGCCAACAATGCCATCACTGAAGCTAACAAAACGCTTATCCACGAGCAACAACGCAAACACCCAATTTTGGAGAAAAACTCACTTAATTCATCTGGAATACTAAAGAACGCACTTCATCTAAATCGTCATCCTCTATTTGGTCTTCCATCATGAACCACAATTCTCACCCTAAAGATACACTAGGTGTCACACCATTGTCCATGACAAGATTTCGTATTGCTAAAAACCAGCCCGGTAGCATAGCCACAAAACCAACACAATCATTTAACCTCAACGAGTCACTTGGACCTAATACGCTATACAGACAGAACACTTCAAAGGTACCCACTAACCTATGCGAACTTAATCATATCTCCCGTGCAACAACACATCGCAACACAACTCAATGTGTCGCCATCAAAGCACTCAAACCTAAGACCTATCCGTTAAGTAACCAACCAAGACTTGCCTCACGCACATAATTCATCACGGCCCTTCCGTTCCAAACCCAACAATCACGTCAGTCCCGACAGGTCATAGCAACCAAGGATTCTCAAACGTTGAATCCTTCCTAAATCATACCTTACCACATTCTAGGGATCACCATCCGAACAAACGATTACACCAAAACACAACACTTACCATAGTTGACGACCACTCATTGACTCAGTTCACAGCTCCAAACAGAACACAACCCAAACTCACAAGATTATGCATAACACAACCTTAATTTCCAGCAACATACCCCCAAGAAGAGCCATCTACCAAAATCAAGCCACTAACCATGCTTCAACTACACCCAAACAAAACTCTGCTCATGCAAACGCTCAACAGTTTATCAACCAAGGTCAACTCCACGTGGTTAACCCCAACTTACCAACGAGTTCCACTGTGCACCAAGCGGTCAACACTCAATCCACAACCTTACCTCTCAGTAACTAACAACAACCGAGCACACATTCAAGACCCAAACCACAGCCTTGCCCTCTTCAAGAATACACAGTTCATATATATAAGAAATATAGAATATAAGGTGTAGCACGTCACACTAACATAAACATCAACCACATATTCATACTAACACTTAGCCATAAAACACATTGATTTAGATAACCTACTTAGATTCCTTGCTAGAAAAGACATCGGCCAAACGCATTTCTAACTTGGCTTCCAAGTTTGTTAATCAAAATGCCTGGAGACAAGAGTAATTAAACTGAAGGTCCAATTCCCATGCTCACGTATACACACAATTCTCATGCTCAACAAGCTACACGTTCATGATATCAAAATATTTAAACACATACAATCAAACACATGCAATCAACCTTACAAGGTGATGCACCCTCTTCCTACAACTCTTATGTATTTGAGCCCAGAGTTCTGATACCATTTGTAACGCCCTAAACCTAGGTCATGCGAAACACCAACAAATAAGTTCCCCAAAGCAGAAAAACAACACTCAACCAGATGTTTCACTCTCAAGATAAAAGACATACATACATTAAATATAACGCCCTCAGGCTTACAACACAAGATTCCAACACCATAAGCATGTAAAACATTACACAAGGTCCAAAAGAAACCAAAAAAAAGACTACAGATCTTCTACCCCATCCGGCTCATCTCGATTAAACTGCGTGATCATATGCACATGAAAATAACATTTTCAAATCCCACACCATGAACCAAAGCTCAGCAAAAATTAGACAAACATGCAATAAAAGCTAAATATGCTAGCACGATAATATGAGGGTTATAACTCTCCCGAGCCACAAAAGAAGTTTTACATGATCAAAATGAAATGCGAAAGGAAATGAAATTTATATCGACTCAGACGAGCTTGGAAAACAATTTTTGTAACAATTCACAGTGATTCACATGCAATCCATGTAATACACCTTCTCGGAATTTCACCGAAGGACCGCAGTCCTATCTAATGCAACTTCTCTGGCTTTCACTAAAGGACTGCAGCCCCATCTAATGCACCTTCTCTGGCTTTCACCGAAAGACCATAGCCTCATCTAATGCATCGTTAACCATAGTTAATATTCATCCGACCATGAACAAATATCATGCTTCACATGCAACCGGCGCAACACATGCAACACATGTAATCCGGAACCACATATTCGTCCCTCATCATGAATGAATAAAACCAGAGTTTTAATGCATAAGACCATGTACAAACACCACGTCTTACAAAACCACATCATCCTGGAAGATCGACAACAAAGCAAAACAAACCCCCAAGGCCACATCACGACCAACCAGAAAAAGAAAGAAAAACACCCCACACAAGAGTTCAGTCAACTGAAACACCCTGTCCAGTCGATTGAAAAGCTATTGGAATTTGACAAATTTTTAGTGTCTCAGGTCAGTCGGTTGAACTACCCATTTCAATCAACCAAACTCACACACTGTCTATTCAGTCGACTGAACTCCCCACTTCAGTCAACTGAACTTAAAAAAAACCCTAGCGCGATGAAAAAAACTTTCACCTTTTTCAAGAACCAACTCAAATCAAACCCACCAATTCACATTTTTGAAAACCCATAGACATATACGAGCCCACAACCACAAAAGAAATCGAAAATCACTTTAAAAACCCTTTTTATCCAACTAAACTAGTTTCAAGAACAAAACCCAACTTTTTCGAACATAAAATAACTTTTCATGCATTTTAAAACGGTAAAAATACATATAGTTCCACGTAACAGTTTTTTAAGACATGAGTATTTAGGATCCTACCTTGTTGGGTTAAAAACTCAATGCCTCGAACTCTGTAAAAAATGAATTTCGTCGAAACGAGATTCCGTTCGGATGAACGCGAAGCCCTCGGCGGGGATAACAAGGATCCATCGACCGATCATAAAAAATCGAGCCTAAATCCAAAGAAAATCTAGAGAGAAGGTGGAGCTTTTGGTTGAGCAAGGAAACAAGTTTCAAAATCTATAAATGTCTAACCAAGGGTTGATATTTGTAGGGTTCACTGAAAATATCTTTTTTTTTGAGCTACAATGCTCAATGGTCCCGACATTCAACCCAACATGCATTTCTAAGCTAGAACATGCACAACACATATAAACATGCTATTATAAAAATAATATACAACACGTCAAAATATCGCAAAAATTAAAATGGGCCAGGGTCTCACAATTTTATAAAATGGGTTTAGTTAGCTAATAAAGCTTCAGTAGAACCTGATTTCAACAGAGAATGCATAAAATTTTTGGGGGCTATCCGAGGGTATCTAGGGCTAATATTTGGTTAGTAAATAGTTTGATATGTTCTCTACACTTTTCATGAAAATCACGTTTGGATTTTGTCATTAAAAACATAGGTTACTGGTCTTGCAAAAACATGTGACAGAGAGCTCTGTCAATCACAGATTTACAACAGTGGTTTTGAGGAGGGGTTTGACCTATCAAAACATTATCTTTTAGGCTCACTTTTTATGGATAGCAAGATCAACATGTTGTCTACAGGTCTCATGTTTTAACCTAAGCTCGGTTTTCATGGTGTCCTAGCTCATGACATGTTAAGATTTTGTTTCTTTTCTTTGCATGCATGTACTTTATACATATATATCAAAGTTCCAGAATATATACAAGTTATTAAAACTTAAAAATAGCCACATGCATCCACATCTAATGTCATACTAAACACAAACAGCCCATATTTTTTCATCACAACGCATTTTTATATGATATTTTGATTAGTATTCTAGTTTGTATTTTAAGAGATGAGTTGAAGAAGATTTTTGTGTGAGATTAATAGGTGGTTTATGGGTTTACTTACTTGTTTTGAAGATATAATGGTGGAAGGATGGAAGGACTTGGCTTTAGAGTATCCCTTACTCCTTTTAGGCTCCTTCTTTCTTACTTCTTTCTTCTCTCTAAGAACACTTAGAAAATTTTCTAAACTCTCTCTCTCTCACTATGTTACACGAAAATATGAAGGAGAAGAGAGTGGATTTAGGTGTGTTTTTATAGAGAAATTGGCAGGATAATTATTATGGTGTAAACTTTATTTTAAATTTTTCTCAAATTCCATTGGTTGCATGGGAGGTGGGCTTCTTTTGAGAATTGATTTTTTAGATTTTTGTAGAGGGAAAATCTGCTAGGACAGTTTGGGGCAGACCAAAATTTGGCCGTGCATTAATTTTCGGTTTAAACGATATTTTGGCACCATTTTGTGCATGAAAATGCCTAAAATATTAATTTTGTGTATCTATTTGGTATCTTAACTTACTAAAACCTATTATTTTAGTGTATTTATGATTAATTTAGTATTTCCAGGAATTATCATAATTTTTATAGTAATTGATTAAATAGGTGTAACCTTTTAAGTTAAATTAAGCAAGTTTAACAATAATTGATTTTTTAAATTATTTATTGTGTAGAAACTTTAAATAATGATTTGTTTACTTTTGTTAACCCATATTATTATATTATTATGTATATTACTTACTTAAAAAGTCTTGGAGCTCAATACAAAATGGTCTTGAGATTATAGGTCAGAGTGCAGTTATAGTTCTTTAGTGGTGTGAATTATAATTCAGTAATTTATAAAAAATGAAGAAACCGTTGCTAATTTTTCATAATTACAGATACCACTATGAGGTTTGCTTACTTGTAGAAATCGCTAATACATGTCTATGTTCCACTGGAAGTCTTACTTATAATTACTCTCCAGGTCCCTACTGTAGCCTTATAAATATGCGGGTAGGCTGAACTAGTTTTATAATTTGTTTTTTAAGACTAAAGCAATCCAAGTTCTGTCGGTACGCATTCTTGATAGATTGTAGACCATCCTACATTCAAGAATCGCATAAGAGAATACAATAGAAGATCTGATAGAAGTTTCAACTCGGATTCAAATCATAGTTGAAGATTCGACCTGTAAAAAGGTATTCTTCTAAATTAACTTCGGATGCACGGGTTTTATTTTGATTGTTGGTCATCAAAAGTTTTATCTAGAGCCCGTTTCGACATTTGTCCGTCTAGTTAATTTTTTTAGATAATCGTTTGTAAAAACAATGATTTTAACAGTCTTGCCTGCAACAATTAGTATCAGAGCGGTTTTGTTTTTTATTTTCGGTTATTGGGGCTAAGTAGTTTTAAAACTGTTGCTAACATTGTTTTGCAGGTGTTTTAATCCCAATGTTATGATTGACAATTAATTTCATGTTTGATTGAATTGTTGCGAATGGTGATTATTTTTTTAAATCACGGGGGTTGACCATGATAGATCGAGTATGAACCTTCGGGATGGGACATAGGATCAATGTAATAGCTAGTTTTTAATTTTAAGATATTTATTTAGATTATTTAAGAACAAATCGAACATATTCAAGAACATGAAGAACGGCAGTGGCACCGACGGTGGTTCAGGATTTTAACGGGTCACGGATTACGGTAAGTTTTTAATGGTTTTAAACAATTTTTTCTAGTGAATTTTCTACAGTATTTATGCATTAAAAATAGTATAAAAAACAAGTCAAAAAATAGCAAGGAAAAATTACCAAAATAGCTCGGTTCCAGCGGCTTTGCCAGCGGTGGTTTTGATGATTTTTCGGGCCTTTTTTGAAACTATTTTTGAGTAATTTTTTAGGCATAAAATAGCAATAAAACATATCTTAAAAATTTCCTAGAAACAAAAAAAAACTAGACCAAAAAGCAGTGCAAATAGCCGGCTAATAGGCATAGCGACGGCGGCGCAAGGCGGCGCTGTTCGGGGGCTGTTTTGTGACTATTTTCATGGCGTTCTTCGAAGAAACAGGTTTCTAGATATTTGAGATATTTTTCTAAAAAAATTTAGCACCAAAGAACCACTGGAAAAATTCCAAACGGGCAACAGAATGGGCGGCAGCGCACAAGGGGCGACAGTAGCAACTTTAGGCTATTTTTGTTGGCAATTATCTAGGCTATTTTCGAGTATATTTTTTGACAAAAAAATCTTATAATTCGAGAGCTTTCCATCAATATAAAGAACGTCAAAAATAGAGTTTGGACGAAGCAGGAATGGCCTCGAAAAGTTGGCAGCGCAGTACTGTGGCGTTGGATTTAGGGGTTTTTGGAAAATGGTCAAAAATATGAGAATTCAAAGATATTTGAAAAATATTTTAATACCTTGAAAACCAACATTTGAAAACCCCCTTTTTTATTGGAAACAAAGTCGCCACTTAGTTTTTGAGAAAAACTAAGAAAAACAAAAAAGTGACTACTGATATTGAAAACGTAACTAGAGAAAAATGGGGTTCGGGGGCTAACGTACAAATTGGGGAAGGTGTTAGGCACCCCGTTCGTCCTACCGTAGGGTTGGCCTCTATTAATCATCATTGGTTCTTTAATAGAATTTTTTAAATGCATACAAATAAAGAAAATAGAAGTAAAAAGGAAACATCCAAAATCAAATATGAAAAATACATAACATACGTATATAGAGTGCCAAATAAAGCAAATATCAAAATGAAAATCCTAAGTCCTACGGTATGTAATTTCTAACTAAATGATACATGGAGCACACCGGCATACAATTTCATAAAAAATGAACTAAACTATCAAGATTTGAATGAAAGAGTAAAACATGCTAGATGTTGTCCAAATTACCTAAATATGGACTTGCTGCAAAAGGCAAATTAAACTATCTTAAACATACTTTCAAGTAAAAAAAATAAAACATACATTAATATGATGAATTAGTAAAAGAAAAGAGAAATGCAAAATAAAAGATGCATAAAAAAAGAATCCTAAAAGAAAGTTTATAAAAAAAATTTATAAAAAGAGTTTTAGAAAAATGTTATAGTAAGAAAGGAGATTCTAACTATTTACATTAAAAGAAAATAAAGAAAGTAAAAGAAGGAAATAAAATCTATCTTTAAAAGACTTTTTATGATTTTTGATTTAATAACTTGAAAGAAAATAAAACTATAGAAAAAAGAAGATGGAGCGTATATTAACATTAAGAGAAAAAAAAATACTAATCAAAAGAAAAAGAAAATGGAGTGTTACAAGGAAGTTTAAAGTAAGTGATAAAAGAAAAGAAAAAGAAAAGAAAATAAAATGTTAGCAAAAGAAACTACGTTATCATTAAAAGAAAAGAAAAATGTAGAAAATAAAATCTAGAAAGAGAAGAAAATAAAAGGGAACATTAGTATTAAAGAAAAAAAAAGGACTTAAAAAGAATAAAAGAAATTAAAGTTACAATACAAGAAAAAAAAAAGAAAACTAAAAAAAGAAATGTTAAGTTAAAAATAAAATAAAATTGTCACGTCCTAAACATTCGGGGCACGCAAAAGCCCACTAAAACACCCATTTAAGTATAATAGGTTTTACAGTTGGAAAACAAATAGAACATTTGAATAAAAACCCACAGTTTTAACTCTCATAAATTGTAAATCATGCAATCTCATACATGAATAATAGTATTGCCTCCAGGCGTACAAAATCAGCCTTCTGAAACAGGCATCACATGTCAAATGTACATATACAAAATAGGAGAAGCTACAACTAGTCTTCCGTCTCAACGGGCATCTAGGTCATTTCCTCACGTCCACCTGAAAACATTTTCAGAAAATCCCACAACGTGAGCCGAAACCCAATAGAAACAGATAATAAAGCTGTAAAGCATGATATGCAATCATATAGTGGGAGCGAACTCGACCACAAACACCAAAAAGGTTTTCTAAAAAAAAACCATCTGTTTTCCATATGAAAACCACCATTTTCAACCTTACAACTATGCATATCATCCTCACAGATATCATACCACAGTTTAAGGGAAAGCAGTAAAAGTATTCTCGACTCGGGACATGCAGCCGAGGAGTCACAGTGAAATGTAATCCTATGTACCGACTCTGCCACACAGATAAAGGTAAAACCTATAGACTCTCGTCCTTACTCTACAACCGCATACAGGGTCCAATAAGCAATGACGAGTTCTATACGGAGTTACAACAATGATGCCATTATCGGAGGCAACCGGATCACTCAATTTACGGACTGGAGCCACGGGAGCTGAGCACCCAATACTCAATTTACGGGCACTAACCCGAAGGACCTGAGTACCACTCTGCGCACGTTTCTGGACTTCCACCGAGGAGCTAAGAAGCCCAACTCATCACACATCTACACTGTCACGGTACATCTAGGGATAATATTTCTAAAATCAGTTTGCAAACATGTATACGATGCATGTATTTGTATGAGATCCCATCCATAAACCATGGAGATGAAACACCAATTTCCAAAACTTTTGAAGAGTGAGACTCAACCCCGAAGGTTAGCTCCAATCCCTTTAAAACCCGTTTTCCAAAGTTTTCTCAAAACTCCGTTTTCAAATCACCCTTTTGAAAACCATGCATAAACATTTGGAAGTCCAAAAACTCCATAAAACCCTCGAATAAACATCTCACGAGGAAAGCCGAAGCTTAAAACCCCAAAAACCAGAAAAAAAACCAGACCGCTCGATCGGTCTCAAGCAGTGTTCTGTTTCTCGAGCAGCAGCAATGAAATTTTTTTGCCCAAACTGATTTTTGTTCCAAAATCAAGCCTCCAACACCTGTTTTTGATATGTAAGGGCATACACAAACCCAAACAATCATTTATCTTTGATATGACCTATCAAAACCCCAAAAGGATCCTCAAAATCCGATTTCATCCACCCATAACTACGAAAAAATAGTTTTTGAACAAAAAATCTAACTTTTCGTACATAAACCCTGTTTTCGTGCATTTTGAAACGGTAAAATGTTACAAGATTACATATAACATCCCTAGACAGTAGCAGAATCTGAAATTCTACCTCGTTGGGTCAAAAACTCGATGCCTCGATCCACGTGCAAATTCGAGCTTCGTCGGAATCAATTTCTGACTGGATGGATGTGAAGCCCATGGTGCCGATACTAAGGATCAGCAGTTGGTCCGTAAAAAACCAAGCCCCAGGCCTTCGAGAAGTTAGAGAGAAGGTAGAGAGAGTTTGGAGGAAACTTAGTCGTTAAGTAATGAAAATATCTATTTAGAAAATATCTAAGTTTTGATATTTATAGGTCTTCGAAATATTTTTTTTTGAATTTTTGAAATTCGCATGGCTACTCCCTACAACCCCGGAAAAAACCCCGCATGTTTATTTTCACGTAATTATGCATCAAAACAAGAAAATTAAACACCAAACAAAATATATGCAAAAACACGTCATATACATATAAAGTTTCAAAAAAAGAGACAGGTCCGGGTGTCACAACTCTCCCCCCTTAAGGAATTTCGTCCCCAAAATTCACAACAAGGTCACAAGGGAAAAAGCTCCGGGTATCTAACACGCATCCGTGACTCCAGCTCCCATGTCGCTTCCTCAACCCCGCGATGAATTCATAGGACTTTAACATACGCGATCGTTCTGGCCTACAACACCTATTCCTTTGTATCCAGAATCCTCACTGGACGCTCCTTATAAGTAGCATCCTCATCAATCTGCAGCTCTGCCCAATCTAACACATGTGAAGGATCATGCTCGTACCTCCGAAGCATAGAAACGTGGAACAAGTTATGCACAGATGCTAACTGAGGTGGCAAAGCCAACCGATATGCAACCTCTCCAACTTGGTCAAGAATCTCAAAAGGTCCAATGGAGCGAGGTGATAGCTTCCTGCTACGACCAAATCTCATCAAACCTCTATGTGGCGAGGCCTTTAGAAAAACATGATCTCCCACTGCAAACTCCAAAGGTCGCCTCCTATGATCTGCATAACTCTTTTGGCAGCTCTGCGCTGTCATAAGGCGCTGGCGAATCATTGCAATCTTCTCCGTCGTCTCTCGCACCATGTTAGGTCCCAAAACTGTGGTCTCTCCCACATCTGTTCAACACACGGGCGATCTACACGGTCTACCATACAAAGCCTCATACGGTGCCATGCCAATACTGAACTGATAGCTGTTGTTGTATGCAAACTTTGCCAAAAGCGCGGTGTGAAGCGCGGGTCTTGGTCAGAAATAATAGACACTGGCACTCCATACAACTTGACTATCTCTCTAACATACAGTTGACTCAGTCGTTCCACTGAATCCTTCACTCGAATGAGAAGAAAGTGTGCAAACTTCGTCAACTTATCAGCGACCACCCAAACTGCGTCGTGTCCTCTAGGTGATCGTGGAAGTCTGGAAACAAAATCCATCGTGATGTGCTCCCACTTCCACTCTGATATAGACAATGGCTGTAACAACCCTGTCGGCCTCTGATGCTCTGCCTTTACTTTCTGACAGGTAAGGTACCTAGAAACAAACTGGATCACGTCCCTCTTCATCCTTGTCCAACAAAACTGTCGACGTAGGTCATGGTACATATTCATGCCTCCTGGGTGCACTGCAAGACGTGAATGGTGACACTCGCATAGAATATCTGCACGGCATGACTCCGGTACAAACAATCTCCCAGCTAACCTCAGACTCTGATCTAAACCCACAATCTAGTCCGCTGTATCCTCTCCACTAGCAACATGGTCCCGTATCATCTGAGCCTCCTGGTCCGTCTGCTGGACCTCTATCACACGTGCTATCAAAGCAAGTCGTGAAACTGTAGAGAATAAGGTGGCATCTATCGCTGTCTCCCAGAGACACAGATCAAACTCCCCAACGTCTGCAAGCATGTGCCACTCACGTATAGCCACAGAGGCTAATGACCCATAAGATCTCTTGCTGAGAGCGTCAGCCACAACATTGGCCTTCCCGGGATGATACTGCAAATCAAAGTCGTAATCCTCAAGCAACTCCATCCACCGTCACTGGCGTAAGTTTAGGTCCTTCTGCGAAAATAAGTATTTTAAGCTCTTGTGATCGGAGAAAACCTCAAAATGCACACCATAAAGATAGTGACGGCACGTCTTCAAGGCAAAGACCACGGCTGCCAACTCCAAATCATGTGTGGGATAGTTCTTCTCGTGTGTCTTCAACTACTGAGAACCATATGCTACAACCTTATCTCCTTGCATCAGAACACAACCAAGCCCATCGTGTGATGCGTCACAGTACACTATATACCCCAAGCCACACTCTGGAATGATCAACACTGGCGTGCTAGTCAATCTCGTCTTCAGCTCTTGGAAAGCTGACTCACAGGACTCACTCCATACAAACCCAACTCCCTTCCGTGTCAGACGCACCATCGGTGCAGCAAGTCTAGCAAAATCCTGCACAAACCGTCTGTAATAACTTACTAAACCCAGAAAACTATGGATCTCGAAGACATTCTTCAGTCGCTCCTAACCTGTCACAGCATCTGTCTTCGACGAATCCACAGCAACTCCGTCTGTAGACACCACGTGTCCTAAAAATCTCACCTCGGTCATCCAGAACTCGCACTTCTCGTACTTAGCGTACAAGCGGTGCTCTCTCAAAGTTTGCAAGACAATACGTAGATGGTCCTCGTGCGCCTCCCTAGTGGGTGAATATATAAGAATATCATCCACAAACACCACTACGAAGTTGTCCAAGTAAGGATGGAAAATTCGGTTCATCAAACTCATGAATGTAGCAGGTGCGTTCGTCAGACCGAATGGCATAACTAGGAACTCATAGTAACCATAGCGAGTCCTGAAGGCGGTCTTCGCTATGTCCTCATCCCTAATCCTCAGCTGGTGATACCCTAATCACAAGTCTATCTTCGAGAAATAACTCGAACCCTTCAGCTGATCAAACAAGTCATCTATCCTCGGTATAGGATACTTGTTCTTCACTATCACCTGATTCAGTTTCCTATAGTCGATACAAAAACGCAAAGATCCATCCTTTTTCTTTGCAAAAAGAGAAGGTGCTCCCCACGGTGAAGTACTCGGACGTATGAATCCCCTGTCAAGTAACTCCTGAAGATGTACCTTGAGTTCACGCAACTCAGCAGATGCAAAGCGGTATGATGGCACAGATATAAGAGCAGCTCCTGGAATCAAATCAATAGAGAACTCTACCTCACGACTCAGTGGAAACTCTAACAAGTCCTCAGGAAAGACATCAGGATAGTCGCAAACCACCGGAGGTAACTCTCTACGAACCCTAACCTCCTCGTTTAACACGAGTGCTGAAAGAAGAAAACTCAAACTGCTCTGGTTCTGCATAGCACTGGATACAGATATCAACCCCTGATCTCGATCACCCACGAAACAGAAGCAATCTCTCGCAGGTGTGAAAATCGTCACCCTCCATCGATAGCAATCGATAAAGGCACGATAAGTGGTCAACCAATCCATCCCTAGGATGACATCGAATGCAGTCATATCTAGAATGATAAAGTCAAACTCTAGACAACGACCGGCGACCTCCAATACACAAGATCTTCAAACGTAACTCAACGACACTCTCCCATTGATTGGGGTCTCTACGCTCAAAACACTACCCAGCTGGTCTGTTTTCAACCCCAATACAGATGCAAAAGCAGTAGATATAAACGAATGTGATGCTCCGGTGTCGATGAGAATACTGGCCCATGATCTATAGACTAGAAGAGTACCTCTGATCATGGAGGTGGTAGCAGCAGCATCAGGTATTACCGGTGCTATGAAGGAACTGGGATCTGCAAGAACATAAGCTTTGGCCGGTCTACTACGGTCCTGCGCTGTAGACTGTCTGCCTGACTGAACATAAGTGCCTCCCTCTGCAAAGTGAGACGGCTGATGTCCTTGAGATGGAGCAGCAGATGCTCCAGCTGTACTCCAAATACTCCCTCCTCTGGGGCAATCTCTGCGAAAATGCCCAGTTTGGCCACACTCAAAACATGTCACTGTCTCCCTCTGCTGCGGCTGCGACTGTGTATGTGCCTGAACTGGTGCTGGACTCCTGCACTCAGCTACATGATGTCATGGCCGCTGACATCTATAACAAACAGGTCCTCTCTACTCAGACCTTCCCATTGAGACCACGTGAGGTGAAGATACAGAAGATGGTGATGGATATGACCTCGCCGGATGGGAACTAGGACCAGATGTCTGCTGGCGCTTACCCTCCTTGCGTCCCTGATCCTGTGCACGTACCCCATCATGCTGGCCCCTACTGTCCCAACCCCGGTGTGTCTCACTCAGCGTATCCTCCACCTTCATGGCCATCTGTACCAACTCAGTGTAGGACTGCATCTGAAATGCCGACACTCTATCCCTGATAGCCGACTTCAGACCTCTCTCAAATATGTTCGCCTTGAACTCCTCAGAAGGCAGAATCTCCTGAGCAAACCGAGATAAGCTGGTGAACTCGGCCTCATACTCTATCACAGACATGCTCCCCTGGGTCAAGAAGAGAAAGTCCTCTCTGTAGCGGTCCCTCAGAGTTGCTGGAAAGTATTTCTCTAGAAATACCTTCGTGAATGCATCCCACGTGCCTGCCACTGTGGTCTTGGCGAATTTCCACTGCAGATGAGCACTCCCCCTCAGCTGGAAGGCGGCGTATATAACCCTCAGATCATCCTCCTCAATCTGAAGAGAATCCAGAATCCTGGTGACCAGCACCAGCCACTCAGTAGCAACAGTGGGGCTGGGATCCCCAGAAAAGGTTGGAGAGTCAAGGCGGCAAAACTCACGCATCACAACCATTGCCCTCGGCTCAGGTACGGTCTCCCTGCCCACAGTAGCCTAAGCCAGTTGCCGGATGGAGCCTACCATCTCACGCAACAAATCTCCGTCACCAACCGGTCCTTGGGGTGCATTAGCATCCCCAATATCTGGGACTGGAACGTCCCTTCGGCCAGAAACACGGCCACGGCCTCGACCTCGGCCTCGTCCTCCCCGCGAAGACATAACACTATACGAAAGCAACAAAACAGGATAAGAATCCATACAACATGTTATCGCTAACATACAAGACATAACACATAGGCATGGTAACACATAGCCACATAGATCATGTCATCACATCTCATATACTGAGGAGAATCAACAAGAAAGACTCGTCACTCTGAATAACCTACTCAGATTCCATGCTAGAAATCACATCCGCGAAACGCGTCTCTAACATGGCTCCCAAGTTTGTTAGTCCAAAGGCTCGAAAACAAGACTAATCAATCCTAAGGCCCAACAACTTCCATACTCACGTATTCACAACAAGCTATCATGCTATGCTAGGAAAACACTATAACATATGTAATCAAGCACACACATACATCCTCACAAGGTGATGTACCCTCCTTTCCCATCGCTCTTAGGTATTCGAACCCAGAACTCTGTTACCAAGTTGTCACGCCCCAAATATCCGGGTCACGCGAAAGCCCACCAAAACACCCATTTAAGTAAAATAGATTTTACAGTTGGAAAACAAATAGAACATTTGAATAAAAACCCACAGTTCAACTCTCATAAATTGTAAATCATGCAATCTCATACATGAATAATAGTATTGCCTCAAGGCGAACAAAACCAGCCTTCTGAAACAGGCATCACATGTCAAATGTACATATACAAAATAGGAGAAGCTACAACTAGTCTTCCGTCTCAACGGGCATCTAGGTCATTTCCTCACGTCCACCTGAAAAAGTTTTCAAAAAATCTCACAACGTGAGCCGAAGCCCAATAGAAACAGATAATAAAGCTGTAAAGCAGGATATGCAATCATATAGTGGGAGCAAACTCAACCACAAACACCAAAAAGGTTTTCTAAAAAAAAAAACCATACGTTTTCCATATGAAAACCACCATTTTCAACCTTACAACTAAGCATATCATCCTTACAGATATCATGCCACAGTTTAAGGGAAAGCAGTAAAAGTATTCTCGACTCGGGACACGCAGCCGAGGAGTCACAGTGAAATGTAATCCTATGTACCGACTCTGCCACACATACAAAGGTAAAACCTATAGACTCTCGTCCTTACTCTACAGCCGTACACAGGGTCCAATAAGCAATGACGAGTTCTATACGGAGTTACAACAATGATGCCATTATCGGAGGCAACCGGATCACTCAATTTACGGACTGGAGCCACGGGAGCTGAGCACCCAATACTCAATTTACGGGCACTAACCCGAAGGACCTGAGTACCACTCTGCGCACGTTTCTGGACTTCCACCGAGGAGCTAAGAAGCCCAACTCATCACACATCTACACTGTCACGGTACATCTAGGGATAATATTTCTAAAATCAGTTCGCAAACATGTATACGATGCATGTACATGTATGAGATCCCATCCATAAACCATGGAGATGAAACACCAATTTTCAAAACTTTTGAAGAGTGAGACTCAACCCCGAAGGTTAGCTCCAATCCCTTCAAAACCCGTTTTCCAAAGTTTTATCAAAACTTCGTTTTCAAACCACTCTTTTGAAAACCATGCATAAACATTTGGAAGTCCAAAAACTTCATAAAACCCTCGAATAAACATACCATGAGGAAAGCCGAAGCTAAAAACCCCAAAAAGCAGAAAACAGACCAGACCGCTCGATCGGTCAAAAGACCAATCGATTGGTCTCGAGCAGTGTTCTGTTTCTCGAGCAGCAGCAACAGAAGTTTTTTGCCCAAACTGATTTTTGCTCCAAAATTAAGCCTCCAACACCTGTTTTTGATATGTAAGGGCATACACAAACCCAAACAATCATTTATCTTTGATATGAACTATCAAAACCCCAAAAGGATCCTCAAAATCTAATTTCATCCACCCATAACTACGAAAAAATAGTTTTTGAACCAAAAATCTAACTTTTCGTGCATAAACCCCGTTTTCGTGCATTTTGAAATGATAAAACGTTACAAGATTACATATAACATCCCTAGATAGTAGTAGAATCTGAAATCCTACCTCGTTGGGTTAAAAACCAGATGCCTCGATCCACGTGCAAATTTGAGCTTCGTCAGAATCATTTTCTGACTGGATGGATGCGAAGCCCACGGTGCCGATACTAAGGATCAACAGTTGGTCCGTAAAAAACCAAGCCCCAGGCCCCCGAGAAGTTGGAGAGAAGGTAGAGAGAGTTTGGAGGAAACTTAGTCGTTAAGTAATGAAAATATCTTTTTAGAAAATATCTAAGTTCCGATATTTATAGGTTTTCGAAATATCTTTTTTTTTTGAATTTTGGAAATTCGCATGGCTACTCCTTACAACCCTGGGAAAAAACCTCGCGTGTGTATTTTCACGTAATTATGCATCAACACGAGAAAATTAAACACCGAACAAATATATATGCAAAAAGACGTCATATACATATAAAGTCTCAAAAAAAGAGACGAGTCCGGGTCTCACAAAAATGGAGCATTAAACTAATGTTACAAGAAAATGAAAGAAAGTATAATAGAATGCTAGTAAAAGAAAATTAGACTAACTAAAAGAAAAGAAAAGAAAACGAATGCTAAAATATTAAATTAACATAAAAAGAAAAGAAAAGTGAAGAAATAAAATACTAGAATTAAATGGGTGTAATATTGAAAATTACAACCATTTTTATGTAAGTTCTTATATCATAATAATAACGACATTATTTAATCGTATTGTTAAATCATGTTAGTACTATTTTAATGAATTAATTAAAGAAAAAAAATAACAAATGTGTTAAGTGTGAATGTGAGAAAATTAATAACTAAAGAAGTAAAGAAATCAACTAAATTACATGAAGTAAACAAGATTAACTATATAAATGGAAAGAATATGCAAATTGAAATTGAATTTTAACCTTGGTTACTCCAAAAGAGAGGAGTTGGAGTTAGGAAGACCGGGGATCCAAACGAGGTACCTGAATCGTGGAATCCTCAAATTGGGGAATGTGCTTCAATCCTCAGATGGTGATTCCAAGCTAAGGCTTCAAATGTAGGTATTAGAGGCTTGGGATTCGGTATTTCGGCAGGGCTTCAGCGTCGGGGTTCAGAATTGCTTGGCGTCTCGGTAGAGCTTCACTCTCAAAACCTCTCACTCATTTTCTGTCCTTGAAAATGTACCAGAGGTACAGTATTTATAGAGTTCTTCAGCCAATGAGATGCCGCCACGTTTTAGGGACACGTTAGGCCATTTAGAGTTGGCGGTCGCCACAATGCAAGTTGGCGGTTGCCACGTTTTTGAAAGGTTCCACAAAGTTCTATGGCGGTCGCTTTGATGAAAACTGGCGGTGCCATAATGAATGGTGGCGGTCGCCATTTTTGGTTAGGGTTTCCACAAAGTTCTATGGCGGTCGCCACAATGAACTTGGAGGTCGCCTTACTTGGGTAGCAAGTTTCGATGGTTCGTCAAAATTTCATTGGGTTGAAGGTTTCTGGTTCAAATACCGAGCTTGGATCACTTCCCTAGGGTCAAACTGAGGCACCATTCCACCTGTTTTTAACGTCAGATTCGCCTAAGATTAGGCGGGGTCAAATTGGGGTATCTATAGTTGCCCTTCTTTGATATAACTTACATAACAACGTGTGGATCCAGTTATATCAATGATTCTAGAGACAACATCTATTTGACCGAGTCGTCAATCTTAGGCCACAAACATACAGGCATGCATATGATGTTGGTCGTACTCGAATTTTTATTGAGCTGCCTACGTACCCCTTTGCTAGGGATCAGACCAGAATGTAGTTCATGGGGCAAAATGTAAAATAAGAAACATGATGCAGATATTAGTGTGGTGTAATGCAAACATGTATAATGAGAAAAATATCAATCAGTTTTAGGTCGTGAAAGGACCGATAGGTCAGTTTTGGGCCATGAGGAGGACTGAAGTGTTAGTTTAGGGTCATGAGGAGCACCGACGAGGAAACATAAAATTAATAGGTCGAGTTAAGATCTAAAAACTCGAGACGAGGTGAGGGACAAAAATAATTTAAAAGCCAAGTTACGACTTAAAATTGATATTATCGGAAAGGACAACTACGAATTAATAGGTCAAGTTAGGACCTAAAAGTTCGGAATTAGTTACGGGGTTAAAAGCCAAGTTACGGCTTAAAATTAGATTTATTGGAAGGGAATCTTTGCAAAAGATTGAGTAGCGAAAATAAAATTTAAGAAAATCATTCTTTGAAAAACACATAAGGTTTTGAAATTATTATTTACTAACAAAATATTTTTGAAAATGCACACAAAAATAACTTACCATTATTTTTTATTATTATATTTTTTTAATCTTTTTTTTTAATTTTTTATTCGGATCATTTTTGTTAATAAGGTGTGCACAAAAAGAAAATAAAAACACCTAACAAACAAACAAAAAACGCCCAAACAGCCCCTTAAGAAACCCAAAACACCATAATGAAACACTGTCATGATGTGACCCTTTGACAACCTGGCGACCGCCTAGACAGAACCCCTCTGACATGGCAGTTGCCGGATAAAAACCCTTTGTAGTTGGCGGTCACCATGTGTCGCTTCACCATCTTGGCGGTCGCTTCCATCTAACATGGCGGCCGCCATCCTGAGGCGCGCACAAAACCACCAGGTCTTGCGAAGCAGAGCTCATTCTCATATCCTCACTCTCTCTCTAGCTTTCTCGTGCTTCCAAGACTCTCTCAAGCTCTCTTCTTGTTTCATTCGCTTCCGCATCTTTTGCTTTCTGCTTTCCCTTTTCACACGATGTTCACACTTCTATTCGTGAACCCGTTCCTCTTTATGGAGGGCTAGGGACAGTGGGACGATGATTTGGGGGCGCGACAGGGCCCATCTACTATTGGGAGCTTTTCCACAGGGACTCTCAGAGGTACAGCCTCCTGTCTTCCTGCTGGTGGGGTTACTTCCACGCAGCCCACTACTGCAATGGATGCGCTCGTATTCGAGGCGGAGCGTGCCTCTCACCGGGTTGCTATGGAGGAGGCGCGAGCAGCTATTGAGGCTCAAGCGGCTGCTAATGCTGCTGCAGAGGCTGCGATAGTTGATTTCTTTGATCCTGATGCCGGAGAGGGTTATGTGGCACCCTTCGACCCACATACGTATGCTCCACTACCCAATCGAGTGGTCCCACGTGGGATGAGGCGCTATAAGCCTCTAGCCGATGCTGTTGCGGCCGACGTTCTTCTGCGGGAGCCCGACCACCATATTTCTTGCCGGCGACCTTCGGTATGTACCATATCCTTATTGTTTTAATTACCAAAGCATGATATATCAAACGCAGACGCATGCCTAGGATTCTCCCATGTGATGATGATGTGTTTTGATGAATGATGATGAATGATTTATCTTGATGACGGTATGGATGATAAATGATTTGTTTGTGCGACTTGTCTTGATTCTTAGCATAGGTACCCTTGCAATGGAGATTAAACAGTAGGGACACATAGGATTTTTGAACAAATAATGAAAGAAAAGGGCAATTATTTTAGTAAAGAACACAAAGTAAAAGGCTTGAGTTTTTATTGTTATTTTAAGAAAAAACAAAAAACTAGGGAGGGAAATTTTTGTTTTTATTTTTGGGGCATGAAAATTAAAAGAGTAATTTTTATCAAGAATTCTAAAAATAGAGGCAATTTTTTCAAAAATTCTAAAATTTGGGGTGAATTTTAGACAAATTCTAGAAATTAAAAGGGCGTTTTAAATCAAGAAAAGTTTTTAAAAATCCTAGAAAATTAATGATCTGAAGATTTTTTTCTTTTGAAAATTTTGAAAATTTGTTCAAAAATCTTAGAAAAATCAAAGAAAATTTAGAATTATTATTATTATTATTATTTTTTTAGAAAATTAAGAACAATTCAAGACAATTGAGGAAAATTGAGGACGGCTAGAATTTTGAGAGAAATTTTAAGAAAATCCTAAAATTTTTTAGAAAATTCTCGAAATTTGAGAAAAATTTTAAGAAAATACTAGAATTTTGAGAAAAATTTTAGGAAAATCCTGAAAATTTTTATAAAATCCTAGAATTTTGAGAAAAATTTTAAGAAATTCCTAATAATTTTTAGAAAATCCTAGAATTTTGAGAAACATTTTTAGAAAATTCTCAAAATTTGAAAAAATTTTAAGAAAATGCTAGAATTTTGAGAAAAATTTTAATAAAATCCTAAAAAGTTTTAGAAAATTCTAGAATTTTGAGGAAAATTCTAAGCAAATGCTAAAAAATTGAGGAAAATTCTAAGAAAATCCTAAACAATTTTTTAGAAAATCCTAAAAATTTGAGGAAAATTTTAAGAAAATGTTAGAATTTTGAGAAAAATTTTAAGAAAATCCTAAAATTTTTAGAATTTTATGAAAAATTTTAGGAAAATCCTAGAAATTTTGAGAAAATTTTTTAAGACAATGTTAAAAAATTTGAGAAATTTTAGGACGTTATTTTTAGAAGATTAGGACAAATTTTCAAATATTAATCCTAAAATATTAGGGTGAAAGGGGTAAAACACAAAAAATTTTTTTTGGAAGAATGGTTTACAGATAGACTTAGGATTACTAGGATGTGCAGAAATCATGAACCTAAGGTTAGGGTACCTAGTTTTCTAGGGCTTGAAAAGAACCGAAGGACCGTCACCTAGGGTTTAAATGATTTGCCTGATTTATCAGGGCTTGCATGTTTCATGTGTTTGATATACTCTTTATGTATCATTTGTTTGTCTTCTCTTTACAAGCTGGTCACTACGTCCGAGGCTTTGGAGGTTCAGCCTTCGGGGAGGTGTTGGAGTGGTATGATGCCCTCCCTGCTCCTAGCCGGGCTTACATTGATGCCTCTAGCTTTGCTCGCTTCATACCCCTGTTGGGTAGGACGAGCAATGACCGGGTCTGGCTGACAGCCTTGGCGGAGCAGTGGTGGGATACTACCAACACCTTTCACTTTACCACATTTGAGGCCACTTTAACGCCTCTTGACTTTGCGTTGATCACCGGCATCAGTGTTGGAGGAGCGCCTATTCCATTTGATCCGTCTATTGCCGAGTCGACTGACGCGCTACTGTACTTCCTCAGAGCTGTTCCTACCCAGATGGACAGAGACCGGGTCCGATGCACCTAGTTCTTCGAGAGATTCAGACATTTTCAGTGCGCCGAGCCTCGCCACTACGAGTGGGTCACCAGGGATTTTCTCATGTATATGATCAGTACCTCCTTGTTTTCGAACAAGGAGAATACCATACATTTGCACTACCTGGGTTCCCTCGCTCGCCTCGCCCGTGTTGCTACATAGGACTGGGGAGGAGCTGCTCTCGCCACCCTCTACGGCTTCATGAGGACTCTTACTCGGTTCCCCCAGGAGCTCAGCATTGGGGGATACTGGAGGGTTTGGGAGGTATGATTTAATTTCGGCGCTTTTCCATTCATTTTTGTTATCTGTTATTATCTGCTTGCTAACATCTTCTTCTTTGCAGTTATGGATCTATGAGTTTCTTGGGCTTCATGTCCCGGCGAACTTATCTGCAGACTCTCTGGTTATTCCCCGTGCAGCCCGATGGTCCCGAGGGTTGAAGGGGAAGAAGGCCGGGGGGAAGGACATCGATCGGTTTCGGGTCTCACTAGACCAGTTGACACCCGACCAGGTGTCTTTGTTCACTGTTTATTATTCTGTACACTACTTTCTGCATTATACTTCTTAATGCACTATTCACTGTACTGCTCTTTATTCTGGACACTTATCACTGTTCACTGCACTGTATACTGTTCACCATACTGCATGGCTTACTGTTCTCTACATTGTACTATACTTTGAACTGTTGTAGGTCAACTGGGATGTTTGGAGGGGCGTAGGGGATCGAGCCGGCGCAGATTTGATGCGTAGCTGCGACATTGCTGCGAGGTGTATTTTGCTGGAGGGTCCATTCGGACGGGAGTATTATCTAAGAGAGTGAGTGGTTTGCCAGTCACTCAGCCTGGATCACTTTCGAATCCCAGTGGTTCCTTCGGCCTGTATGCGCCGGACTGAGCATCTGAGTCGGGCTGATCTTCTCCTTGAGTTGGTGGGGACTCATGCTGCAGAGTTATTGGTGGTTGAGGGGGATTACCCTGCCTGGGCCCGGGCACACCTGTTGGGACCTCTAGGACCCGGCCCGGCTGGTGGTAGGAGGAGGGAACTGGCACTAGAGGCTGCTGATACTGGTGCCGCTACAGCTGCTGATGCTGGTCCTGTTGCTAGTGGGGCTAGGGTTGGGAGTGTCGAGATACCCTGGACTGTATCTTCCTTCGTTGATGGGTATCCTTTCGATATTTCTATCCTTGTTCCCCCAGCGCCGGAGTTCTAGCCAGTACATGCTCAGGTTCATTCTTTTTCGTTGCTTCCTTTTCTGTATTTCCTCTATTCAGACTGCTCAGTCTTTTCTTGCTTTTGACAGGAGGATAAGGCTTGGCTGGATTGTCTCATGCTGATAGTGAGCGGTATGCAAACTTTGATTCGCCAGCAAGATGCTGCTCTGTGTGCAGCTGGGGTTCCTTTTGTTCCTCGGCCGGTGAGTGTTTATCTTTTGGATCTCCTTGTTCTCCTTTATACCATTCTCTTATTTTTTTATCTCTTTTGACAGCCACCTGTAGCTGCTGCTGTTCCACCCCCTGCTCCTACTCCTGCTCCTGTTCCTGTTCCTGTTCCGATTACAGCTCCTGCTCAAGGCCGTGCATCTTCCCGTGCTTGCTCTAGAGGATCCGTCTCGTCTGTACGGAGCCGATCCAGAGTCGTGTCCTCTTCCTCTGGCAGTGACGGCGATGACTTAGAGAGGTTTTTTGATGACATCAGTTTTGATGAGGCCGGTCCTTCTTCCCATCGAGTCCGGCTGAGGTATATTTGAGAGGGAGCTTCTCCCCCCAGTTACTTTTACATTCAGATGCACTTTCTCTTTATGGACCTACGTGCCCATACTTATATACATTTGACCCATGGGCCTGTGTGCCCCAGTTTTTACTTTGATACATTACCTCTTGATATACATCTGGGCCTTTGTCCCATTTATTACTTTATATTCTTCTGTTGCATGGTTTATCTTCATTTAATGTTCAAACTATCTTGGATGCATAATTCAGATGCCACAACTAATACAGATCACACAAACTGCAAACTGACCCACACCCGCTATGTTTAAAAATGGCGGTCGCTATAATACAATATGGCGGTCGCCACTTTGCAAAAATGTTTACCTGGCGGTCGCCTATTTCAACATGGCGGTCGCCTGGTCAAAGAATTGATGTCATTGTACTATGCTTTTTGGAGTTGGCTGTTGTCAGTTCCAAGATGGCGGTCGCCATGTTGAACGCGCTTTTTGTCAAAATTTTGGTTTCTCGCCCTTTCTAGTCTCATAAATACAGCCCTGGAGACCTCATTTTCTACTACTCCGGCTCAAATGGCTTCTTCCCTTTCTGCATGGGTTAAGGCATTTTCTCATATCGAGCTCTTGAACATTTCCCCTTTCGGTATCAACTCCTTATTTCCTCTCATGACTGTGAAGCCTAATGGACCTTTGTTAGAAGCTGCTGCCCGACTATGGGATCCTCAGTCCCGTGTCTTTCGATTTGGTCTTGAAGAGTTATGTCCCATTGTGGAGGAGTTTGCTATTATTCTAGACTTGGCTCTGCGGAGTTCTGTTGTCGTTCTCACTTCTTCCTTTTCAGCTCAACAACAGGTGATGCAACTCTGTGGTCTGTCTAAGATGGAAGCCTCTCTTCTAACATTGGGTAACCAGCTTAACATTCCATGGCTCATTGAGAGGTTTCATCCTACTGGCGACCTTGGTGACCTTAGTTTTTAGCTGCGGTGATATTATGCTCTTTGTTTCTGTCTTCTTGCCCAGTACCTTCTAGTCCCTGCTGATGGGCGAGTTAGCTGTGCACTGGTTGATATTGCGAGTCAGATGTGGATGGGGAAGGATTTTGTGCCACTTGTCTTAGCCGAGACACTGCTGGGCCTAGATGTTGTTCATCGCGGTGAAACCACTACTTTTACTGGCAGTCCTCTGCTTCTTCAGGTGAGCCCAAGACCTCTCAAAGCTTTTTGCCAAGCCTTTCCCTTACTGATCTAACTTTCACTACAAATCTAGCTAATGGAGAAAGTGAATCTTCTATAGAAGCCACCTACTGATAGACATAGTGCTGCAGCTTTCCTCTATCGCCCCTATTATTAGATATGTGACACGGAGGTAGCCTGGCGATAGCATCTTTCTTCTTTGATTGGTCCAGATATTACTTGGTAGTGCCCCTGGTGGCTGATCTCTGCCATGACCTTGGCCACCATGGATCACCCTGGTGTTTTGCTCGTTGGTCTTCGTCAGACTACCTTCTATTACCCCCATCGGATTATGCGGCAGTTCGATCATAGTCAGATCATCCCTCACAACATTTGAGGCCGTTTATCTTCAGTTGTACTATGGGCCCCGTTTCTAGCATTGTATCAGGAGGCCTGGCCATCCCGCTCATTGATGGAGACGCAGGAGCTACAATGTCCCGAGCTTTCTGCTGAGTACAAGATGTGGCTGATGCAGGATCGAGATAAAAAAGATAAAGAAGAAGGAAAACAAGCAACAAAAAGGAGAAGGATTTGAGGCCTCCTTCTTTGTCTTAAAGGTTTCACAGCTTTCCTTTTTTCGTTTGTAGAGTTTGGAACTTACGTGCCCTTTATTTTTTCAAAAACTTTGTAACTCTGCTCAATGTAATGAAAACTATCGCTTTAAGATGGTTCAAATTTATCCAAAGTTTTTCAATGACTTTATTAGCAGAATTCAAAAACAAATTTTCACTGGTCTTACTTAGATTCAAAAATGGTTGACAACAAAGAATGTGGCCGGACTTCTTAGAAGAAGCTGCCTACGTATTCCAAAAAGTTGAAATCAGGCCTTAACGTAGTCCGGGCTCAATTTTCACTCGGGTATTGATACTCTCCTTTTGTAGTGCCTTAACTTTTGCCAAGATTGCCCTTTCGAGTTTTCGGCCTTACAGGCTACTCTAACTTTTGCCTGAGTTGCCTTTTCAATTTTCAGCTCAACGAGCTTTTTATTTCATCTTTATTTTTACCTCAAGGATAGTACTTTTTGAGCTGATCGAGGTTAACTGGAGTGGTGAACACATTGCCATCCAAATCCATAATAATGACTGCACCACCGGTCATAATGGTTTTGATTAGAAACGGTCTGGACCAGTTTGGCTTGAACTTGCCCCTCGGATCGAATATAGGAGCTCTAATTTCCTTAAGAACCAGATCTCCTTCTCTAAGATCCCGGGTCTTGACCTTCTTATTGAATGTTAGGGCTATCCTCCTTTGGTATCCTTGTACATGAAACAGAGCCTGCAGTCTTCTTTCATCAAACGAGAGCAATTCCTCCATCTGGTTCCTTTGCCATTCTGCTTCCGACATATCGGCTTCAGCCACTACTCTTAGTGAAGAGATTTCCACCTCAATGGGAAGCACAACTTCCATCCCATACACTAAAGAGTACGGCGTAGTTCCGGTTGATGTTCTAATTGACGTTTGGTATCCCCAAAGTGCAAATGGTAGATGTTCCAGCCAATCTTTGTGTGAGTTGATTGTCTTTTGCAAAATTTTCGTGATGTTCTTATTTGCTACCTCGATTGCTCCGTTGGTTTGCGGCCGATATGGTGAAGATTTGTGAGCCACTATTCGGTATTCTTCGAAAAGATCCAGGACCTCCCCTTGGAAATGTGAACCATAGTATGAGATAACCTCATGCGGGACTCCGTACCTACAGATGATGTTCTTCTTGATAAACTTAGCAACATGGGAGGCTTTTAATACCGAGTAGGAGGCTACTTCCACTCACTTAGTGAAATAATCAATGGCTACTATGATAAACTCATGTCCATTGGATGCCTTTGGTGTTACTCTACCAATCACATCAATGCCCCATACTGAGAACGGCCATGGTGACGTCAGGTTGTACAACTGGGACGGGGGAACGTGCATGAGGTTTGTGTGAATCTGACACTTATGACACCTCCGCACGAACTGTATACAATCTGTCTCCATTGTCATCCAAAAGTATCCTTGTCGTAGTATTTTCTTGGCTAACATACTTCTGCTCATGTGTGGCTCACAAACTCTTGCGTGGATTTCTTTCATCAATGCTTGGCCCTCTTCAGTGTTGACACACAGCTTATTGACCCCAGAATGTCCTCGTTTGTATAGTTTACTACCGCAAATGACGAACTGTGCAGATAGTCTCCGTATTGCCCTTTTGTCCTTTTTGCTGGCAAACTTGGGATATTCTCCTTTCTCTACGAAGTTCTGAATGTCAAAGTACCATGGAAGGTTGTCAGTGCTTTCTTTAATTGCGGCTGCCGTCTTGTATGCCGGCTTTCTTTTCTGTTCAATTACCAAAGGCCTCATTTGGACTCCTGATGGTATGTCAATCATGGATGCTAGGGTAGCTAGTGCGTCGGTGAACTTGTTCTGCAGTCTTGGTACATGGGTGAAGATCACTGATTCAAATCACGGTATTAGCTTCTCTAGCTCTTGATGATAGAGAATCAAGGTTAAGTCCCTGACCTTCCATTCTCCTCTTGCTTGTGAAACCACCAGTGCTGAATCTCCGATGACTTCTAGCTTTCTTGCCCCTAGTTCTAGGGCTACCTCTAATCCTGCCAAACATGCTTCATATTCAGCCTGATTGTTGGTGACTTCGAAATTGATCTTCAAAGATAATGGAATGTGTGATTCGTCAGGAGTGACAAGAAGGACTCCTATTCCATAGCCGTATTGATTGGACACCATCAAAATATAGAGTCCACCTGTCATCCTCGACTTTCATCAACTATTCATCAGGAAACTGGAACTCCGTGTCTTCTCCTCCCTCAACTGGTTGATCGGCTAAAAATTCTATCACTGCTCTGCCCTTGACTGACTTTCGGGTGGTATACTGAAGATCAAATTCTGATAACAGCAGCAACCATCGAGCCAACCTTTCTGTTAGTGCTGGCTTTTCAAACAGATACTTCAACGGGTCCATCTGGGAGATGATATTCACTGTGAAGGACAACATGTAGTGTCTCAATTTTTGGGAAGCCCAAACCAAGGCCCAACATGTCTTCTCCAATGGTGTGTATCGTATTTCTGACCCTGTCATCTTCTTGCTTAAGTAGTAGACAGCCTTTTCAATTCTAGTTTCACCTTCTTGTGCCAGCATACATCCCATAGCTGAATCAGTTACTGATAAGTAGAGGATCAGCGGCCTGTCAGGTTCGGGAGGAG
>JAULJZ010092696.1:0-33727 GCA_032270985.1 Heliamphora pulchella
ATTCTCAAAACCTGAATTCGATCCGTTCGACCTAGCCAAGACCAGCTATTATAACGATGTACTACAATCGTACCAATAGAATGTCCGAGTCCATTGCGATTGTGAGCCTACCTGTATAATTTGTCAGAACCTTTGACCCGATCTTCCGTGCAGTACGCACCGAGTCAAATACTAGACAGAATATACGGACTATGCATTCATTCATCACAAATATAAATATGAAACCTCGAATATAAAATCATCTCAAATGTTTCTCATTAATATGACAGGGATCTAGAATAAAATACATAAAAAGCATGACTTCTAGTATACATTCCCAACAATCTGTATTATTGATATGCATGGTTTTATGGATGAAAACGTGGGATTTTATGAAGTAAAACCATTTTGAGGCTCGTGTTAGCCGGATAGAAAACTTGTGATTTTGGGATGGAAAACCTTTTTTAGCTCATGTGGTTGAGTCTTTATGCTATGTGATTGCATATCCTGCTTTACGGCTTTATATTCTATTTCTATTGGGTTCGGCTCACGGTGTGGAATTTTGTTGTAAAACCTTTTTTAGGTGAACGTGGTTCTATGGGTTGACCTTGAGGTGCCCGGAGATGGCTAATGACAAGACCCTGTTGTTTGGCCTTTGTTAGGTAGTTTATACCTTCATATATGTTTCATGTTTGGATGTAACATGTTGTAAAGCATATGTAATTCTTATGAATGTATGCATGATTTATTGCTTATGAGAGAGACCTTGGGTTGGTTGTTGTTTTCCGTTTTCATTTGGTTTTATCCTTTCTTTTAAAATGTTGTGCCTTGAAGGATGATTTGGAGCCTCGTTTGGGTGTGTTTTCTTTGGCATGATTGCCTTTTGAGTTTTCAAAACGATGGAAAAATATTTAAGTGTTGGGAAGGAAAAAGTTGTATTTTGAAAGCTAATTCGAAGCCTAACCGCTGGACGGACCACTCGAGCGGTCTATCAGGCGGTCTCTTCAAACATTCTATTTTTTCTATTTTTTTCAAAATCCAGTGTCCTTGGGAGGACCGCTCGAGCGGTCTTTTGACCGATCGAGAGATCTGGAGAAATTTCAAAAAAAAAATTTGTTGTTTGTTTTTAAAAGCTTAGCTCTTGGGAACCGTGACCTTAGCATTTGGGCTGCTCTTTAGTATTAAATAAACCCTCAGTAGTACGTTTTTTAAAAGGTTTTAGCCTCATTTTGGCCTTATGGCTTTCATCCCTTTTTTTAGGCGATTTTGGTGGTTGTTTGTGAGCTTTTCGCGTGACCCAGAGTTTGGCGCATATATATATATATATATATATATATATATCAAATAATTTTCTTTATTTAATTATAGGAGAAAATTTGAGTATTTTTCACATAAGTTCATTTCTTGACTTTTCGAGCTTAATTCTTGTCTTAAACAACTTGGACTTATAACTTTGAATTCTTATCCTCAATAATGGGGTTTTAATACTTGCTTGTGTAGTTCTCACTCTATCCTGGGTCTTGGACTCAAAATGGTTAAATGGTCGGGTCAATTCTTCTTACCAAACTTATGTTTGAGATTTCATTTCTTTTGGGATGTTCTTTCTTTTCTATTCATATCTTTGAATTCAGGTTCTTACAATCTTCCCTCCTTTAAAAAAATTCATCCTCAAAATTTACATACCTTGCTCGAAGAGACGTGGATATTTCTCATGATAAGGCTTTAAAGCCACAGTTCAAACTAATAGTTTCTAACACACGACCCTATTCAAGTTTTTCAAAATGCCATTATATGCAAGCACTTACCCTTAAACGGAAGCAACTCAAAGCCTTTGAAGACCAACCCTCACCCTTACTGGGCTTCACACAATACCTTTGTAGAACTTACACACACACCCTTACCAGGCTTATACACACCCGCACAGGGCAAAACTCTTTTAGATTAATCATACCCTTCCATAGTTGTATCTTTAAGAACACACGATCCCCCACTACAAACTCCAGGTCGCGTCTCCGATTATCTGCATAACTCTTTTACCTGCCTTGTGATTGCTTCAATCTCTCTCAGATCAACTTAATCTTATTAGTGGTAATTTGAACTATCTCTGGTCCAAGCAACTTTTTCTCTCTGACTTCTTCCCAACAAATTGGGCTTCGATATTTTCTACCGTACAATGCTTCATAAGGGGCCATCCCTATAGTTGACTAAAAACTATTGCTATATGTGAACTCAATCAGCGACAAATATTGCTCCCAGTTTCCAGCAAAATCTAGAACGCATGCTCTAAGCATATCTTCTAAGGTCTGAATTATCCTCTCCGGTTAACCGTCAGTTTACGAATGGAAAGTTGTGCTAAACATTAGAGTAGTCCCCAATGCTTCTTGTAAACTTGACCAAAACCTAGACGTAAAACGTGGGTCTCTGTCCGATACTATAGAAACTGGTACTTCATGTAGCCTAACGATCTCATTAATATAAGGCCAAGCAAATCGATTCATAGAAAATATCATCTTTATTGGTAGGAAGTGAGCTGACTTCGTTAACCTATCCACAATTACCCAAATAGCATCATTCCCCTTAGGTGTTCAAGGGAGTCCAATTATGAAATCCATGGTAATATGTTCCCACTTCCACTCAGGTACAGGTAACGGTTGTAGTAATCCTGTCGGTTTTTGGTATTCAATCTTAACTTGCTGGCATACTAAACATTTTGTCACAAAATTTGCTATGTCCTTCTTCATCCCACCCCACTAATATCTTTCCTTTAAATCTCTATAGAACTTTGTACTTCCCGGGTGCATGTGTATGTTGAGTTAAGCGGTTCATCTAAGATCTGCCTCCTCAACTCCCCATTATTGGGCACATACAATCTGTGACCAAACCACAATATGTCATCTCGAACTTCAAATTATGTCTTCCCTTTTGCTGCTGCTTCCGCCCTTATCTTGTCCTCTTGATTATCCACTAATTGAACTGCTCGAATTTGATCTAATAAGGTTGATCTTACACTCAAAGTTGCTAATAGCCCTCTATTCTTTCCTTTGGCAAGATGGGTTCTAAGCATTCGCATTTTAGAAAAAGTACCAGTTCGTATTGCTCGTAGATGCACTATTTTTCCCAATAATTTTAGGCTTAGAGCATCTGCCATGACATTAGCCATCCCCGAATGATAGTGAATCGTGCAGTCATACTCCTTAATTAACTCCATCCATCTCCTTTGCCTCATGTTCAACTCTTTTTGGGTGAAAATATACTTCAAGCTCTGATAATCCGTAAAGATCTCACAAGGGACGCCGTACAAATAATGTCTCCGTATCTTTAGCACGAAGACGATTACGGCTAACTTTAGATCGTGGATAGGGTAATTCTTCTCATGAGGTTTTAATTGTCTAGACACATAGGCAATAACCTTCCCATGTTGCATCAAAATGCAACCCAAACTTTGGTGTGACACGTCACTATAAATAACAAAGCTCTCGTTGGTTGACGGAAGGGTAAGCACAGGTGCTGACACCAGTTTGGACTTCAACTCTTGAGAACTTCATTACCATTCGTCGGACCATTCAAACTTGACATTTTTCTGAGTCAACCGAGTCAAGGGTTTCACAATCAGGAAAAAGTCCCTAATAAAATGCCAGTAATAACAAGCTAACCCCAAAAAGCTTCATATCTTTGTCACACTAGTTGGCATTTTCCAATTAACTATCGCTTCCGCGTTCATTGGGTCCGCTTGTATTCCTTCTCCGAATATAACATGACCCAAATACACCACTCGATCCAACCAAAACTCACACTTTTCAAAGTTTGCATACAACTAGTGCATCCTTAGGATCTACAAAGAGATCTTCAAATGTTCCATGTGTTCCTCATCACTCTGAGAGTATATTAGAATTCCATCTATGAACACAATCACGAATTGGTCTAGAAAACTTCTAAACACTTGATTTATCAAGTCCATAAACACCGCAGACGCCTTCATTAACCCGAAAGGCATCACCACAATTTCATAATGCCCGTAACGGGTCCTAAAGGCAGTCTTGGGTACATCTGACTCCCGCACTTTCAATTGATGGTATCCTTCCCTCAATTCTATCTTTGAGAACACTCTGGCTCCTTGTAGCTGGTCGAACAGGTTGTCTACCCTAGGCAAAGGATGCTTGTTCTTAACGATCACCCAATTCAATTGTCGATAGTCGATAGTCGATACGCATCCTCAATGTTCCATCTTTTTTTTTTCACGAACAGTACAGGTGCCCCCCATGGTGAGACACTAGGTTGAATGATTCCTTCTCTAATAACTCCTGCAATTGTTCCTTCAACTCTATTAGCTCAGCAGGTGACATTCTATAGGGAGGAATAGATATGGGTGTTGTGCCTGGGTAGAGATCGACTATAAACTCCACTTCTCGGTCTGGGGGTAATCCTGGTAAATCGTCTAAAAAAACTTCTAGAAACTCACAAATTACTGGTACCTTCTAATGCTTCCTTTCTTCCATCTCTACGTCCATCACATGTGCCAAAAACCCCTGACAACCCCTCTTCAACATCTTCGAAGCCTTAATGGCCGACATGATATGGATAGGTGTTCTACTCTTGTCCCCTTGGAAAATGAAATCCTCCTCCTCAGGTATCCTAAAGATTACTTTTTTTCCTAAAATAGTCTAGCAACGCATGATAGGATGGCAACCAGTCCATTCCAAGAATCAAGTCTAACTTAGACATAACCAAAGGCATCAAATCTACCAACATCTCCCTATCTTCTATCTTCAACACACAATCTTTACACACACTTTTAATTATCACTCTAGCCTTATGGCCATCAAGACTAATACCGCCACTTGAACCTAATGCGTCACTAGGGCTAAAAATACCACATAGACTAAAGGCTCCACTGATATATGCTTACCCATACGAACCCAATCACAACCCTCGTCGTAACACATTATACATTCGCATCTTTCCTTCGCATATGTACCACTCACCCAACAATTCTTTAACCGAACAGTACTAGCACCTGATTCTAAAATCTCTTATCATCATCATTCATTCCCTTCACTCATTCTCTGCCACACAACCGAACCAAAAATAACTTTCGCACTTTAACTATTTCATCTTACCCACATTTACCAAGGCACTTGGTTCACTCAAGGCCAATTACAAAAATCATACCTATTAATTCGTATAGTCTCACTTACGCTTCCATAATTCTCATCCAAATACTTATTCCTTCCACGTACTCACACTAAGTTGCTACCCAACTCCACCGAAAATAACATAATTATATCACCCCACAACTTCTCATACATAGAGTCCACACATTCCCATGAGAAAATTGCTTCCCCATACAAGTAATATTTACACACCAATCTAAACAAGCTTGCCTAACAAGTCACATCACAAAAGTTTTTCGAAAGTAACTTCCTACCGACTCACACCAATACCACAACAGAAACTGAATGCCAACTCCATATGAGTTACATAATCTAGATGTCAAACGAATACATCGATACTTAATAACCTACCACATGAACAACTCTGTCTGTCTAAGATGCCCACTCCACCCCTCAACTAATATTTAGCGTTAGCAGGACTAACTGTTTCCACAAACTTCTTAGTACCCAAATCCTTGAATTGTTTAACTAAAGAGTTACCGGACCTTCTGACCCGCATTACAATTCATCTTGCGTAGTTGTTCATCTCGAGAACCGTCATCCTTGTTCTAATCAGAAAACTTAGTCCCTTCTTAAACCGTTTACACCTTGTCTACTCATCAGGTATAAGCTGAGTGGCATATCGTGACAACTCTGTAAACTATATCTCGAATTTTGCCACAGCCATCCTTCCTTGTTTCAGGTCGATGGATTCTTGCTCCTTCTCATGCTTATGGTTTATGGGCTTGTACTGCTCGTCGAATGCTTTCTCAAAATAATCCCAAGTGATTCTCTAGGGTACGGGAGGTTCAACTCCTGGCACCAGCATCTTCAGTAATCGCTTTGTGGCTTCCCACTAGTGGTACGCTTCTCTCCTAAACATAAAAGCTACGAGGTCAATCTTATTATCTGCATCTATTCCCAACCTATCCAGAATACGCACGGCATCCTTCGACTAGTTTTCTGCTTCTACGTGGCTAAGGGTTCTTGTGAATTCTTTTGCACCCAAATCCTTAAATTGTTTGATTAAGGAGTTACTGTTCATCTCAGCTTGCATTATGATCCAACTCGCGTTCTGTTCGGTCAGTCTTGCGATCACCTCCAACATCTTAGAAGTTGGGTCAGGTTTTATCGATCCCACTTGCATAGATTATTCTTGTCATGCCTCATTATACTGGTTTGGGTTGAATAGCGCTATGTTCAAGTTTCTCCATGCTCCTTCTTATCGTCGAAAAGCTATGACTTAAGGCTCGACACAGGAGTCCAACTTATAAACATAAGGATAAGAATAAACTATCTACGAAAGGTTTTAATACACAAGGGCCATCTCCCTATATCGGATAACTTACTTGGACTTTACAAATCGATAGCAACACAAGAACCCTCTCGGGTTATCTCCTCAATCTAATAACTTGCTTACACTTTCAATTAGAACCCAATGCCTACAAAACGCATTTACTAAATGAACCTCAAAGCCAGTCAGTCAGATGCCCGATGGCAAAGGTATGACAACCCCAGGCCTAAACCACTCTTCTCAATAAATCGCGAAACGACACACTTAATCTACGGTCCTCCACAGACCAGACTCTGACAACCCCAGACCTAGGGCTCTGATATCAAAATGTAGCACCCCGCTCCCGCAAGGCACCAAATGTAATGACCCGGGTCAGACCCTAATTGTAACAACCCAGCTTGTAACAACCCATGTAACGATCCAATCCAAACCCGAGTATTAGCGACAGTAAGCCAATAAGATCTTAGCTCACTAAAAGATCAAAAACACTAACTCAGCCCGAAAACCGTTATTCGTTCCAAAAACCCAAAAGAGGTTAAATGCTCAGAGGCAAAACCTTAATACTCAGAGAATAATCCTAACATCCTAAATTAAGTAAATAATAGGAAATATTAGATTAAAAATCAAAATTTCTTATAATTAGGCTAAAATAACCATTTTGCCCCTAGTATAGCAAAAAGTTTTAAAATTTCAAATTTTGACACATGGACAGCCTAAATCCGATATTTAAATACAATTAAATAACAAAAGACAAAACAATAATAAAAATAACAAAAATGCCCTTGCATGGCCAACCACCTAGGAATTTGTGCACAAAAAGTCACTTTTTGCCTTTTTAAACTCAAAAATGAAAATAAATTGTATAAATTAAGTATTATTATGACCCAAGACTTTATATATAAGTAATATACATAACAATATAATAATATAGGTCAACAAAAGAAAACAAATCATTATTTAAAGTTTCTACATAATAAATAAGTTAAAAAGTTAATTCTTGTCAAACTAGCTTAAATTGACTTAAAAGCCTATACATATTTAATTAATTGCTATAAAAATTATGATAATTTATGAAAATACTAAATTAATCATAAACACACTAAAATAATAGGTTTTAGTAGGATTAGACACCCAAAAGATACACCAAATTAAATTTTAAAGCATTTTCTTGCATAATATTGTACCAAAACCTCATTTAATCACTAAAATAATGGAAAATTAACTGTTGGTCTGCCCAAACAGCCCCCAGTCGACTTCCCACCTGCAAAATCTGAATTGCAATTTCTTAAAAAGAACAAGCCTCCCCATGCATCCAATAGAATTTTTGAAAAAAATAAATAAGCCTTATAATACAATTATGAAACCCACCAATTCTTTGGTTATAAAAATCAACTTGAGCCCAACTCTCCACCTCATTTTTGTTGCTAGAGAGTGTGAGAGAAACCAGAAAATTTCTAAGTGTCTGAAGAGAAGAAAAAAGAAGAAGAAAGGAGGAGAATCAAGAAAGAGGAGGTAGGAGGTCTAGAAGGGAGTTCTAAAGCTAAGTCCATCCACCCTTCCATATCTAGAGCATCAAACAAGTAAATTTTATTTTTATCGTTCGTCATCAAAAAATTTATCTGGAGCTCGTTTTAGCGTTTGCATGTCCTATTAATTTTTTTATATAATCGTTTGCAAAATCAAAGATCTTAGCAGTCTTACCTCCAACAATTAGTATCAAAGCCGTTTTATTTTTTATTTTCGATTATCAGGCTGAGTAGTTTTAGAACTGTTGCTAATTTCGTTTTACAGGCGTTCTAATCCCGATTTTATGATTGTCATTTATTTTTTATGTTTTATTGAATGGTATGAATGATAACTATTTTTTTAATTACGGAGGTTGACCATAATAGAATGTGTGTGAGTCTTCGGGACATAAGATCAATGTAATAGCTAATTTTATATTTTTAAATATCTATTTAAATTATTTAAGAACGGGTTAAACATATCCAAGAACTCGAAGAACGGAGGCGGCACCGACGGTGGTTCGGGACTTTACGAGCCACGGATCGCGGTAAGTTTTTAATGGTTCGAAACGGTTTTTTATTGTGATTTTTTGCGGTATTTATGTCAAAAAATACAATAAAAACAAGTTAAAAACAACGAAAAAAATCAACCAAATAGACCAATTATGGTAGCTTTACCGGCAGCATTTCAGTGGCAATTTTGATAATTTTTTGGGCCATTTTTTAGACTATTTTTTGGATAGTTTTTAAAATATAAAATAGTAGTAAAATATACCTCAAAATACTATCAAAAACCAAAATAAAACTGGACCAAAATCACAACCCAAACAGGCCGGCGGCACCCGGCAATAAGGTTCGGGGGCTATTTTGGGGCTATTTTGGCACTATTTTTGAGGTGTTCTTCGAAGCACTATGTGACTGGATATTCAAGCTATTTTTTGCACAAAAAAAGCATCAAAGAAGCACCAAAAAAACCAAAACGAGCGGCAGCTAAAGGCGGTAGCGCTGGTGGCCGATGACAGCAGCTTCCAGGCAATTTTTTGACAGTTTTCCAAGCTATTTTCGAGCATATTTTTGACAAAAGATTCTTCTTTTCGAGATCTTTCCAATGGTATAAAGAACGTCGAAATGGAGTTTGGATGAGGCTGAATCGGGAAGTGGCGATTCTAGGCGGCGACGCTAAGGTGCAGAGGTAGCAGCTTTGGACAATTTTTTGGGCTATTTTTTAGTAGATTTTTTCATAGAAAAATATTACTTTTTGAGAGCTTTCTTTCGGTATAAAGTATGTCGAAAACAGAGTTCGGGAAGAGGTCGAAAAAGCCTTATGAAGTTGGCAGCGCAGTGCTGTTGCGACTAGCAGCATTTTTTGTGGTTCGGGCTATTTTTTCGGCCTTTTTCCCAGCAGTTTTCCAACAAATTTTTTGACAAAAAATTCTCATATTTCAAGAGCTTTCCAATGATATAAAACTCGTCGAAAATGGAGCTTGGATGAGGTGGCAGGAGCCACCTGAAGGAGGCGGCGGCGCTGGTGGTGGCTGGTGGTGGCCAGCTATTTTTTCTCTCCCGTGACTGCTTTGTGTTGATTTTCTAATAGATACAGGACTGATTTGATATATATTAATACATCAGATAGTATAAGAAAAGTCTGATACAATCAGGACATAGAAATCAGAGATAAAAGAGAATTATTACAGCTTATCCTCTTCGGGCGACTGAAACGCTTCAGCGTTTTACTTGGATTATAAAATTGGCATATATGCATCGTGTTTATATATATATGAACTATGTGGAAGATTGCATATCTGTTTTATTTATCATGTTAATTTAATTAATTCAAAAATTTAGTTTTAATTAAAATATTTTGTAATAAAAAATATAATTAAGTTTTTTTAATTAATTAATTTTAATTAAATAAAAAAGTTTTAAATATTTTATTTTTAATAAAATATCACGTTTATGATGAATTTTTATAAAATTGGTTATCTTAGAAAAACATGAGAATTAATTCTAGATTTTGAAGTAATTAAATGGAAAAATATTTAATCGAAATAAATTATTATTTTTTAAAAAATGTGAAATAGAAAAGAAAATAAATAAATATTTTTAATTACTACTTTAGCAGAAAAGCTGAAGAAAAAACTGTGCATTTATTAAATTTTTTTTGATACGCATTTAAACACGAAAAGATGATTTGATAAATCAGAATCTTTAGAATCGTGTACACGGAAAGATATTAGATTCTTTCCGATCATGTGGGTTTCAAAGTTAATAAATTTTTTTTAACTAAACTGATTTTTTTAACTCTCAAAAATGTTTTAAAAATCTATGTGGGAAAGGAAATTTATTGACAGATAAATCTCGCGGTCTCCATCACCAGTTTGTAGGTGTTGCAATTAAATCCTACGTGTTAGCAGTAAGGCCTTCCTCCCCAACAGACAGATTAATTGTGGCATCGCGAGTACAAACCTCCTTTAGGAATAATTCTAGATAATTGTTAGTGTGGATCACTTCTTCATCTGAATGGTTCATTACGAAGCGATTGATTTGGGATTAGGTGATGGTTAACACTTAGTTGTATATAATAGTATTCTCTTCATCTGAGTCACTACTATTATATACTTGACCCAAACTATGTTAGCTATTTAATTTAACTTGGCATGGTCAGTTGTCTAGATAGTAAAATTAAAAAGAATTGGCATTATGACGATCTAATCCGTTTGATTTATTTTGAGGCAATTCAGATACCAAAATTTAATATATTGTAAGTTTCATAATATTTATATATATAACTATATAAGTTTAGTTTGTACAAAAAAAAATAATAGAGAATAGAGGAGGAAATCTCTAGAAGCCTAAAAAAAATATAAGTGAAGCGAATCCCAAACAGCGCCGACGCAATCTCCTTCTCTTCTGTTCTTTTTTTTTTTCTTTCAGCTCTGCTTCGGTTCTGCTTCAGTTTGCAAAGAGAGAGAGAGAGAGAGAGAGAGAAGTTGGGGATAGGCATCGGCAGCAAGATGGTAGCTCGGCGCCGCAGTGGGGTTGGCCAGCGGTGACACTGGCTGAGATCGACGAAGCGTGCAACGATGGTAGCCGGAACCTAGGGTTTCCAATTTTTAGCAAAATTTTGAGATGTTTGGCGTTGACAAGGTAGGATTTTGACTAAATATTGATAAATTGCGTTGATATGTGTTGATTTTGGTTAAAATCACTTTGGAACTCAAGATTCTTAGAAAACTAATGAAAACCCAAGTTAACTCAATGGATTGTTTGGTTGGTTTAATAGGGTATGGAGAAAAATTTAGATCTTCTAAGGTGATAATTGAGCTATTTGGCCAGTTAACCTAGGGTTTGAAGATTCAAGTCATAATAAATTCCAAAGGTTGGATCTCATGAGAGCCAAAAATACCTAGGGTTCCGAAATTTTGGGCATTTTGCGTCTACAAGGTAGGATTCAGACTAACCTTGGTGATGTGCTATGATTTAGGTTGAATTTAAGTGAAATCCAAATGAACCCTAAGGATTTAAGTGATTAAACAAAATTTTAATAAAATTTTGGGGTTTGTTAAGCTTAGATCTATGTAAACTAAGTGCTAAGGTAACATGTAGTGTTTTTACGATAAAATTAAACATTGTAACTTAATTATTGTGGATGAGAGAGCCAACAGTTTTAATCTAACTCAAAGAGTTATAAAAGGTTAGGTTGGCTTAGATATTGTGCTGGAAGTACTGCTTAATTCGTTGATAACTTGAAGTTGAAGACTTGGATTGATTTAATTCAAGAATTAATTTGATGTTAGTGTGGAGACAAATTCATTGTTTAATGGTGGGCTTAAAATTTAGAGACGAGTAACGTGAATTGAGAAATTTGAAGATTTGAGGGTTTAATATCTAATTGTTAATTTGAATTCAAATTATGAAAATTTAGGTTTAAATCCAAACTAAATTTAGGATTTATTGGTTTGAGCAAATGATGATGTGTATAATGAGGAGATTGAGACTCCAACCGAATTATTTGAACATTGTTATTTGTTGATTAATGATTAGGAAGTTAAAAAAAAAACCTAGGCGTTGACACTTGACTTCATATAAATTTATGGCTTTGAAGTTAGAATCCTTGGTCTAATTGTAATGTATGAACAATTCCTGGAGAATCCTAATGAATTCATGATATCGTGTCCTATTCCTATAGAAGTGGTGGAAAAATGGAGAAATGGTTGGCTTTAGAACATAGTTTAAAGATTTGATTAAGTGTAGGTACTGAACCTTATTAGTGTTGTGAAAAACAAAAACTTCATGGAAGTAGATTAACCTGGTGGATATGGAACCCATTAGATTAATATTTGATTGTGGATCGTTTAACCATTAGAGTGGGAATTATTTCAGAGGATTGATTAAGTAAGGAATTTGAGTTAACTAAACTTAAAGATGTGTTGTATGACGTGAGAATATAATCATGTGGGGTTTAATACACGGATTTGGTGAAAGTTACGTAACTAATAAACAGTTTGATCTTTAATGCTTGAGAAGTAATATTGAGAAGAAGTAACATTATGCTGTGTTGAACTTGTGAAGTTGGGTTTTAATAAGAGAAAGGAATTATGAACACATGTTTGGAAAATGTAATTTAGTGAATCTTGAATTTAATTGAATCATTAAGGCTTGTATTGAATTATTAAGACTTGTTATTTTAACCGAGCAAAGTAAAATGAATTACAATGGAATTAATATATATAGTCGATAACTTATAATTGATTAGCTTGCATTAAATGAGCAAATTTCTGGAAACTTTGAATATTTTCATTCATTCATAGCTCATATGATGGAACATGTTATATTTGATTAAGTGTTGAACTTGTGATCACTTTATGACTTTAAAGATACAAAATAAATACATATTCATTGTGTTTATAATTAGTATGGAAGTTTATGGTTTCAAATTTGAAGAAAAGGGAAAATCACTACTAAAATAATATTGAGTTAACAGAAATGAACGATGATGTACATAAAGAGGAAATCATGGAAATTTGCTTGTGACTATAATGTTGAATTGAGAATTGGATTATGTCATGGTTAAAGAATGTGTTGAGAACACGTGGTTATAATGAAAACACTATTGAGATTTAAAGCGGTGTGTTTGTGTAATGATTGACATATTGATGATGACATGAATCCTATTGTATAGTAATGATTGGGGAGGCAGACTCCCAGTTGTTAATGAATGTTGAGATGGTTAATCAAATATTGAACCGGGGATAGTTGATGTGATTAAGTTGGACTTGCACAGCTCCACGGTGAAAGACCGGAAACTTGCGCAAGATGGGGACCACATGCCCACGGGTTAACCCTCGAGGTTGTGTCGTGGTGAGTTATAGAGCGACCCATTCCACAATGGCTTCGCGTAACCTATTGGGGGCGAATGGGGTGATGTTTCTATAAGCTGCACCCGGCGTCGGTTCAATATGAAATTAATGGAATGAAATGAACATGTAACTTATGAAATAAGAAAACGAGATAAATGAAAATGATTGTATAATGAGGGGCTGCGGTCCTTCGGTCAAAGCTCGCGAAGATTTATGGGTTATATGTGTTACATGTTGTAACTTAATGCTCTGTAACAAATCAAATGTAGTGAATAAAATGAACGAATTTGGAATATGAAGGAAACATGAAAGTGTAATGGATGTGAATGAAATATATGAAATGGATGACACTTAAGAAATTTGGTAAAAAAAAAAGTATTTCAGACAAATCGGATATGAACTAGTAAGAATGGACTTACGATACACTTGAAACTTTTAATTATGTGTGGAGATTAAATAAGCATATCTTATTACGTTAAGGTGGAAAATCAACGAGAGTTGATTATAATTTATAACTCAAATGTGAGTGGGTGAAAACTATTGTAAACGTATATGAGAACTTGTTTATTTGCATACTAGCATTCACACATTCACACCTCACATATCATCTATAATATCTTTGTTAGTCTCTATCCTACGAGTTACGGCTCACGTACGTTGAATAAATTTTTTTACAGGTTCTAATGATCATAAAAAGAAAAGTATATGAAGGTTGGATCTTGAAGAATGTTTTGAGAAAGAAATGAGAAAATTTTTACCTTTGATTTAAAGATGTATACACATGATTAAATCTCACGTATTTGTTTACGGAAACTATGAGACTGTCTTGGATGAATGAAATTAATATGCAAATATAGTGAATTTATGTATAATTTAAGTCTCATGGAAATGAATGCAATAATACTGAAACGAAGAATGTGAGTCGATTATGTATTAATTAGACGGATGATTAAGATGATTTGTTTAATGTTGAATGTAATTATGTTGAGTATTAATTGGAGTTTAGATGGTTTGAATTAATACTTTGGGAATGAATGTGATTGCAATGATATGAAAAAGATTAGTTTCTTTATATTAAATTGTGATTGGGAGTTGTGAACCGAGTAGTGCCCGAGTATATTGTATTGTTATGTTTCACAGGTGATACTAAAATTTGGGATAGTCCAAAAAACATAGGAGACTGCCGAATTTTTTTTTAATTATACTTAAAATTATTTTGAAGTTTTGGAAAGAAATTTCTTTTAAACCAAATTAAATCAAAGTGTTTTCTTTAAAGAAAGTTTTAACCATAAAAAAAAAAAATTGGTTTTTATAAAATGGAGTCTCCTCAGTTATTCTGTAAAATTTGGGTTATCAAATGGGGTTTCACATACCTCAGGTCGAGGGTGTAACAGGCATGTTTGGTCTTATGAAAGATAGTAGACGTTCTCCCATCGAGTCATGCTATTCTCAACTTACTAGATTGTTGGTGAATTAATTTTAAAATGGTAGAGGGAACTAAATTAAAATAAATTCAAAGTTTTGCTCATCATAATTTTTATTTTTTTTAACTATACGATTCTCAAGACTAAAATGGCTTTCAACCCACTTACTTTAATACTCAAAGAAAATAAACTTTCAGGACCGAATTTTATTGAATGAAAAAATAATTTGGATATAGCGTTAACTACCAATGGTATTCCTTCAATACCAGAAAATGTGTTTGTTTCTGAAAAAGGTTCTTCCTTAAGGTCGAAATGCATGAAAAAGAAAAAGGTTCAGAAACAGGGATACACAGTTTCTAGGGTAGTTAGTCGGCCACGGACTAGTGTGAAAAAGTCAAAAGGCAGATGTTTTCACTACAACTAGACACAGCACTGGAAAAAGCTGTGTCCAGTATTTCTCATAAGGCAGAACAAATAGGATAATTTCTATTCACTAGTTGTGGAAACATGTTTAGCGGTGTTATCTGTCAGTACCTGGTGTGTAGATACGAGACCAACTAATCATGTTTGTAATTCGTTGTAGAGGTTTTAGGAAACCCAACGACTTAGAGATAGGGAAATATACCTACATATGAGCAATAATACAAAGGTAATAGTAGTTGTAGTGGGAGATGTCACTCTTAGTTTTGGTAGAGATTGAATTTTAATATTAAGAGATTATCTTTATGTACCCTCCATTAGAAGAACTTAGTTTTCGTTTCTAGATTGGATAAAGACAAATATTTAGTTTATTTTAATAACTCTGTAGTTATTAAGGATAATAAATGGGTTATCTGTTCTAGTACATTAATAGATGATCTTTATGTTATTACTCTTATCTCTCCTACACTGCAACTAACTGAATTAAATAACACATCTAATTTACCATATAAGAGAAAGTTGTCTTCTTTAATGAATTAAACGTTTCTTTGGTACTTACGCTTAGATCATATTAATTTAAAAAGGATAAACAAATTAGTAGCAAATGGACCTTTGAGTTCATTGAAAATGGAGACACTTCTAGTCTATGAATCCTACTTAGAGGGTAAAATGACTAAGAGCCCCTTTCAGCTAAAGGTTATAGAGCTAAAGAACTATTGGAGCTGGTTCATTCTGATGTGTGTGGTCCTATAACAATCCGGGTTAGAGATGGCTTTGAGTACTTCATCAGTTTCATTGATGACTACTCAAGATATGGATACATTTACCTGATGCACCGTAAGTCTGAATGCTTTAAGAAATTCAAAGAATTCACGGTGGAGACAGAGAAGCGTCTGGGTAAAAGTATCAAATCATTACCATCCGACCGTGGCGAGAAATACGTCTTTAGAGAGTTTAAGGACTACTTGTCATCTGAGGGCACTACATCCCAGTTAACTGTACCTGGCACTCCGCAAGTGAATGGTGTAGCAGAAACAAAGAATAGGATTCTTATGAAAATGGTAAGGCCCATGATGAGTTATTCAGGTTTACCCGATTTATTTTGGGAACTTGCTTTAGAGACAGCGGCTTACATTCTGAACTTGGTATCTTTTAAGTCAATACCTTCTATCCCACAAATTATGGACCGAGTGTAAGCCTAGTCTGAAACACATTCGAATTTGGGGGTGTCCAGCACTTGTGATGAAAGGGAACGCGGGTAAGTTGGAACCAAGGACAGAAGTCTATTTCTTTGTAGGGCATCCCAAGGAAACAAAGGATGGTTTGTTTTATAATCCTAAGGATTAGAAGGTTATTGTTAGCACTAATGCCTGATTCTTGGAAGAAGATTATATTATGGATTGTAGGCCCAATAGAAAAATTGTTCTGAAAGAACTGAGAGAAAATACCAGTAGAAAGGAAGAACATGCCACTAATATTCCACTACCTCGTCGTAGTGGGAGGATTATCGAGATAAGTGCAAATCAAGAATAGAGTGTTGATGCACATGGTTCAGATTCTGCACAGCATGTTACTGCTAGTACACAAACATAGGTAGTAACTCGTCATAGTGGGAGGGTTGTTCATCAACCTGATCGGTATATGTTCTTGGGAGAGTCTTTTGACAAGATCCCAGCAAAACTAGATACTGAACCCTATAATTACAATGAAGCACTTCAGGATAAATATGCAGATACTTGGCAAAGGACTATGAATTCGGAGATGGAATCTATGTATTCCAATCAGGTCTAGAAACTTGTAGAACCACCCAAAGGGATAAAACCCATTGGATACAAGTGGATCTACAAGAGGAAGAGAGGAGCAAACAGGAAGGTTAAAACCTTCAAAGTAAGGCTTGTTGCTAAAGGGTTCACTCAGAAAGAAGGGATCGATTATGAGAAAACTTTTTCACTAGTAGCCATGCTTAAGTCTATCCAAATTCTCTTATCTATTGCCGCTCATTTTGATTACGAAATCTGGCAAATGGATGTCAAGACAGTTCTATTTTAACGGAAGTCTTGATGAGTGTATCTATATGAACAAACCATACGGATTCATTACAAAAGACCAGGACCACATGTTGTGCAAGCTTAAGAGATCAATTTATGGACTTAAGTAGGCTTCGAGGCCTTGGAACACTCGGTTTGATCAAGCCATTAAGTCTTATAGTTTTGATGAAAGTCCGGATGAGTTCTATGTGTACATGAAGCATGACGGAACCGTGGTGATCTTTCTAGTACTTTATGTAGACGATATCTTGCTCATCAAAAATGATGTGGGGGCATTATCTACGATTAAAGTATGGTTATCACGACAGTTCGATATGAAGGACTTGGGAGAAGCGAGTCACATCTTTGGGATCAAACTCTTACAAGATGAGAAATAAAGGATGTTGGGCTTATCACAAGCAAAGTATATTGATGATATTCTTGCTCATTTTATCATTCAACATTCTAAGAAAGGGTTTCTCTCTTTTAAGCATGGAATCACTCTATCCAAGGATCAATGTCCTAAGACACCTGATGAGATAGAGAGGATGAAGGCAGTTCCTTATGCTTCGGCAGTAGGAAGCCTCATATATGCTATGCTTTGCACTAGACCCAAAATTTACTTTGTCGTTGGCATCGTTAGCAGATACCAGTCTAATCTAAGGCTGGAGCATTGGACTACGATAAAGAATATAATCAAGTACCTAAAAATGACTAAAGATTATATGTTGGTTTATTAGGAAGACCGTCTAGTACCTTTGGAGTACACATACCCAGATTTTCAATTGAACATAGAGCTTATATCAAGAGACAACCTTACAGATCCTTTTCAAAGTGCTTACCGGCTAAGACTTTTGATAGTTACGTAGAAGGCATGGGAGTCAGATGTGTGGCAATATGATTTTGAGAATAAGTAGGAAATTGTTAGGGTTGGTATACTAAAAACTACGTTTTTAATATGGATAAATTACACTGATCTCCCCTGAGATTCACGAAAACATCAATCACCTTCCTTGTGATTTTGAAATGTCACTAACCTCCCATTTGATTTAGTTTTTGCGTCAAATTAATCCAACCGTCAAATTTCTGTTACTATTTAACGAAAAAACTATTTATCAATGTATATTTTTTTATTAAAAAATAATATATTATTTTTTATATAATAATAAAAATAGTTTTTTTATGAAAAATAGTTTTAATATATTATTTTTTAATAAAAAATATAAATTGAAAAATAGTTTTTTCGTTAAGTAGTAATGAAAATTCGACGGTTGGACTAATTTAATGCAAAAACTAAACCAGATGGGTGGTTAATGACATTTCAAAAATCACAGAAGAGATGGTTGATGTTTTCGTAAACCTCAGTGGAAGTCAGTGTAATTTATCCTTTTAGTATTTAATTTTATTTTAATAAAATTAATTTTTTATTTTATGATAATCTTTATGAGCAATGTATGTATACATCATTTCTTTATTATGCATGAATGTCCAATATTCTGTATAGTATTTATTCTGGTGTGTAGAGTACGAATTACACACAGAAGATTAGATTTTAGATTATTGCAGAATATAAGTTTCATGTTCACAGTTTAGATAGAAATGGACATACCATCGGTACGACTGTAACGCAGAGTTTTAGTATGCCTGTCTTGGTTACAGGGAATAGATAATAGCGTCGTTTATTATTTTAACTTTCTGTACTAGTACACTTTGTGTGTATTGAACAGGACATTTGGGGTAATTAATTTTATACTAACTATATAAATTAATTCACACTCCAAGGTTATTATGAATAATACTTATCATTTTAATCCTGAAATAATTATTAATTTGCATATATTTAATATTCGTTGTTTTGATTCATTATAGGGTGCGATCTTATATGGGTCTATACTCCTGGTGAGTTGGATAGCTGTATTATTTATATCAAAAATATTAATTATTAACGAAATTCACGTTCTGAAAAATCGGGATTGACGATATCCCCTTAAGGAAACTTATAAGTTTTGATAGGGCCAAACCAAACAAGTGGATTTGATTATCCGGCGATCAAATAAGTTAAGCGGAAGAATTTAAGGAATACCAAGATGCCGATTAAATTAAATTATCAGTAATTAAATTTAATTGGCGGGTATCAGAAATTTTAACGTAGAGAGAAATGGTAAGCATTTAATAACAGCATCTCAACGCTAGATGGTCATGAGAATATGGGTCAGAGTGCAATTATAGTTCTTTAGTGGCGTGAACTGTAATTCAGTATTTTATAAAAATTATAGAAACTGCTGCTAGTTTTTCGTAATTGCAGATACCGCTATGCGGATTGATTAATTGCGAAAACCGCTAATACGTGTCCGTGTTCCACTAGAAGTCTTACTCATAATTACTTTTTAGGTCCCTGTTGTAGCCTTATAAATATGCGGGTAGGCTAAACAAGTTTTATAACTTATCTTCTATGACTAAAACTGACCAGGTTCTACCGGTACTAGTTCTCGATAGTTCATAGCCCACACTACGTTCGGGAATCGCATAAGGAAATACAGTAAAAGCTATTATAGGAGTTTCAACCTGGATTCAAATCATAGTTGAAGATTTAATCGGTAAAAATGTATTCTTCTAAATTAATTTTGGATGCACGGGTTTTATTTTGATCGTTCATCATCAAAAGTTTTATTTGGAGCCCATTTTGACATTTGCTCATCCAGTTAATTTTTTTAGATAATCATTTGCAAAATCAAAAATCTTGGTAGTCTTGTCTATAGCATTCACCATCCCAAAGGCATACATTACTTCTAAAACATCAAAACCTTTTGGGTCTTATACATGAAGCCTAGACCAAAACGATTCCTAACACTAGATCCAAAACTACTCAACGACGCCTGTGGTGGACCAACTCCTAGCCATTCCTGTTATCTGCAACCACAGAGGTTACACGAGAGCGCACTTAGCATTATCATAAACAGAAAAGACAGTTACTTAGTTAAGGATAACTGAAAACTCTTTCTAAAAATAGTTCATCCCATTTTTCACAAAAACATAGAAACTAATGTATTTGCTTGAACATGAAAATATCGTAGATTATTCAAAACCTTCTCAGTACGGCAAACAGAAATATGTTCATGACTCAACCACTACAATTTAAAAGAATAACGACTTTCTCAAAACTAGACCCAAACCCCAACAGTGTCCAAGTTGTCATCAACCTCACAACAGGGAGTTCCGACGGTACCGTAACCTCAATTCGTAATGCACGGCTAGCAACGTGATGGAATGAGGGCCACTCCCCACCAAGCACAAGTGGTATGTGCTAAAATCTAGGACTAGGCTCAAAAGCTTTTAAGGCAAAAACTCCCGCTTAACGGGAAACCTCCTCTATAGAGACAAATAAAAAATCCATAGTTGGGTAACCTCCCTCATTTCTAGGAGAAGTACTTTCCCCAGTCTCTACGGGATGCTAAGTGCACTGAGTTCCAACAACTGAAGCAGAGAGGGGGGATGACGATTTTCGAGTACGAAGTAGACTTCACAAATCTTGCTGAGTATGCTCCACACATTATCCACACGGAGCACATGAAGGCACGAAAGTTTGAGGATGGGTTGCGGTAAAAAATCAAAAAAATGATCCGTCCCTTGAGGTTGCCAAACTACGCTGATGTGGTGGATCAAGCAATGCTTGTAGAACAAGAGAATAATGTGAGTCACAGGTTCTTTGAGAATCAGAAGTGCCAAGCTACAGGATCGAGAAGTTCAGGAGGTGGGAGTTCAAAGAAAGCCAATGTGGGAACTGTAAAAGGAGGAGATCAAAGGGCTCCTTGCGCAACATGCAGAAAGATGCACTCAAGAATTTGCTGCAGGATAACCAACAAATGCTTCCTTTGTGGTGTTGAAGGACACATCAGGAGGGACCGTTCAAAGCTCTCAACAAATAGTAATGGTAGAGGGAATTTGAGCCAGGGAATGGGAAAGGCAAGGAAGCCACTGAATGATGCCCGAAGGAGTGATAACAACAATTGGAGACAATAAAAGATGTTTGCGTTAATACTAGGAGAACCCCAGAATAATGAGAAGTCGTCGCATGTAACCTGTCTATTTGCTCCTCACCTACTTACATGTTATTTGACTCCGGTTCGACGCAATCGTTCGTATCGTCTAGATTTGCTAAGAAGTTAGTGGAAACACCGGAAGCCCTTAGTTATGAACTACTGATATTCCAACCTAGGGGCAGATGAGTAGTTTGTTCCTCTATATATAGAAATTGTGATATGACTTTTAGTGGCATTAGTTTGTTGATGGACCTAATTCCTATTGACATGGGACATTTCGACGTTATTCTTGGTGTGAATTAGCTTGCGTTCAATCATGCTGTTATCGATTGCACATTGAAGTGTGTCGATTTTTGTACCTCTCGCGGAGAGTTTTGTTTTGACAAACAAAGAGTGTCTTCACCCCCATCTTTTATATCCATAACCCAAGCCCGAAAACTCCTAACGAAAGGATGTCGAGGTTATCTTTGTAGTGTGACAAAAAACATAGCCAAGAATTCAAGTTTGGTAGAAATTCTCATGTTCTGTGAGTTTCTTGAAGTGTTTCTTGAGGACCTACCAGGAATGACCGTGGACCAAGAAATCGATGTTTCTAAAGAAGTTGCACCCGGGACACAGCCGATCTCTAAAACCCCATATCGTATGGCCCCAGCTGTGCTTAAAGAATTAAAAATCCAGTGGCAAGAGTTGTTAGACAGGGGTTTTATTAGACCAAGTATGTCGCCAAGAGAGCTCCAGTGTTATTTGTAAAGAAGGACGGGACGATGAGGATATGCATGGATTACTGGGAATTAAATAAGGTTACTATTAAAAATAGATACCCTTTACCTTAGATGGAGGATTTATTTGATCAGTTGCAAGGAACGAAAGTATTCTCTAAGATTGATCTTTGGTCTGGGTATCATTAGTTGAAAGTGGAGAAGGAGGATATTGAAAAGATAACTTTTTGAACGCAGTATGGACATTACGAATTCTTAATGATGCCGTTTGGAGTGACAAATGCATCGGCAAATTTCATGGATCTCTTGAACCGAGTTTTTAAGGAATTCTAGTACACGTTCATGATTGTATTCATTAACGATATTTTAATCTATTCCAAAAGTGAAGACTGGTGGAGCATTTACGGAAGGTGTTTCACACATTGAAAGACCATAGATTGTATACTAAGCTAAAAAAGTGTGAGTTCTGGCTGAAAAAGGTAGTATTCTTAAGACAAGTGGTTGGGAGTAAGGGAATATTAGTTGACCCCCAAAAGATAGAAACAGTCATGAACTGGCTAACACCTAAGACAGTAACTGAGATATGAAGTTTCTTAGGCCTCACAGGATATTATCGCCAGTTCGTGCCATATTTCTCAAAACTTGTAGTACCACTAATGGAGCTAACTCGAGAAGGAGAACCGTTTGTCTGGAACAAGAGACAGGAGAAGAGTTTCCAAGAGTTAAAGGAGAGATTGACAACGGCACCTGTACTTGCTCTACCATAAGGCATAGAGGGATTCTCGATCTACAGTGATGCGTCAAGACAAGGGCTAGGGTGTGTGCAGATGCAGCATGGGAAAGTCATCACCTATGCTTCATGACAACTGAAGATTCACGAGAAGAATTATCTGATCCACGACCTCGATCTAGCAGCAGTTGTTTTTGCACTTAAATCTGGCGACATTATCTCTATCGAATCCCCTACAACGTGTATACCGATCATTAAAATTTAAAGTATATCTTCACATAGAATGAGTTGATCTTGAGGCGGAGACGTTGGCTAGAGTTGATGAAGGATTACGATATCAACATTCTGTAACAGCGTGGGAAAGCGAACGTTGTAGCTAACGCTTTAAGTTGAAAATCTATGAGAACCCTGAATAGTCTTCTTATTCGACAATTACAGTCTCTTGAGATGTTAAAAGGCTAGAGATGGATAGGGAGTTTACGTCCTTTTGTGTGTCAATTGTAGTTCAATCGACTATTCTAGAAAAGGTGAAGCAATGGCAATAGGAAGACCCAAAGTTAAAAGCAATTTGCGAACGAGTTAGTACGACACCAGACCCAGACTTCTCACTTTTGGATGGCATGTTGACATTTCAAAATTGGATGTGTATCCCCGACATTATAGAAATAAAGCAGCGGATACTAAATGAAGGTCATAATTCGAGGTTCGCGATACACCCCGGGCTGATGAAAACGTATTAAGATCTATGGACGACATTTTGGTGGATGAGAGTAAAGAATGGCGTGTTAGCATACGTAAGCAAGTGTCTTAAGTGCCAGCAAATTAAAGCAGAACGTCAAAAGCTGGCCAGTCTCCTGCAACCTTTATTGATTTCAAAGTGGAAATGGGAGCATATTACTATGGACTTTTTGGTAGAGCGACCTCAGACGCAGAAGACCAACAACTCTATATGGGTTATTGTCGATCAACTCACGAAGACAGCTCATTTCTTACCTATAAAGAATACGTTCACAATCGTCCAGTTGGCTAACTCTATGTTCAAGAAGTTGTGAGCTTACACGGAATCCCAATGTCAAATCCTTTCGAGTCACGACCTGAGGTTTATTTCTCAATTTTGGAGGAGCTTTCAAAAAGCCATGGGCACCAGCTTGAACATCAGTACGGCCTTTCACCCATAGATGAATAAGAAGTCAGAACGGACTTTTCAGACGATAGGGGGCATGCTTCGAGCTTGCACCATAGACTTTTAGGAAAGCTTGGAAGATCATATATCGCTTATTGAATTTGCTCATAACAATAGTTTCCAGGTAAGTATCGGAATGGCACCTTTTGAAGCACTCTATGGACGAACATGTAGAACACCGGTTTGTTGGACAAAAACAGATGAAGATCATCTCACAGGACCAGAGCTGGTACAAGAAATGGCTAAAAAGATCTGCCAAATTCAGGAACGTCTGAGGATAACACGAGACCAACAGTAAAGCTACGCTGATGCACATCGACGAGAGTTGGAGTTTTAGGAAGGCGACGTGGTTTTCTTAAAGGTTTCCCGAATGCAGGGTATCCTTCGGTTTGGCCAGAAGGTAAAGCTGAATCCTTTCTATATCGGACCTTTTAAGATCTTAAAAAGAGTAGGACAGGTAGCCTATCATTTGGTCTTGACACCTGATCTCGTTCAAGTGAACGATGTCTTCCACGTGTCAATGTTGAGAAGATATATTGTCAACCCATCCCATGTCCTGACACGACCACATGTACAGTTTGGTCAGAATCTATCCTACGAAGAACGACTAGTGCACATCATGGATCGGTAAGAAAAGCGACTACGCAATAAAGTGATATCGCTCATCAAAGTATGGTGGGACAACCATTCTAGAGGGGAAGCGACATGGAAAAAAGAAATCGACATGAAAGACAAGTACTCGGAGTTATTCGTGTAAGGTACGACGCATTCTATCCTAACCCGAGTAAAGTTTGGGAGGCCAAACTTTTAAAGGTGGAGAGAATGTGATGACTCGGGAAAAAAATATATGATTAATTAAATTAAACAAATAAATAAATAATTATGATAATAATTACACATTAAATTTACGGTTGCGATTGTTATAAATAAAATAATGATATTTAGTTATTAAAAAAACATATATATAAAATAGACATATACATAAATATACATATATGTAGGAGTGTCCAATAGAGATATACATAAACATAAACATTTATGTATATAAAATAGACATATTGTAGACACCCCAATTTGACCCCGCCTAATCTTAGACGAATCCGATGATGAAAACAGATGGATTAGTGCCTCCGTACAATCCTCGGGAAGTGATCAACGCTCGGTATTTGAACCCAGAACCTTTAAGCCAATGAAATTTTGACGAACTATCGAAACTTGCTGCCCAAGTAAGGCGACCGCCAACTCTCTTCATGGCGCCCACCATAGAACTTTGTAGAAACCCTAGCCCAAAGTGGCGACCGCAATCTTCCATCATGGCGACCGCCCACTTCCATTGTGGTGACCACCATAGAACTTTGAGGAACCTTCCAAAAACATGGCGACCGCCAACTTGCATTGTGGCGACCGCCAACTCCAAATGGCCTGACGTGTCCCAAAATGTGGCAACACTTTATTGGTTGAAGAATTCTATAAATACCGTACCCCAACGTACGTTTTCAGTACGAATTCTGAGTGAGAGAGACTCTGCCGATATACTGAGCGATTTTGAGCCCCGACGCCGAAACCTTGCCGAGATTCCGAGTCTCGAACCTTCAATAGCTACATTGAAGCTTATATTGCTTGGATCACCACCTGAGAATTGGCCCATTGAAGCACAATTCCCGATTTGAGGATTCCACAATTCAGGTACTCTGTTTGGATCCCTGGTCCTTCTAGCCCTATTCTCTCTCTTTTGGGGTGATCGGGTTATATTTAATTTCAATTTATGTATTCCTTTTTATTTACATAATTAATCTTGTCATCATTTACATTGCTTCATTTAACTTAGTTGCTTTAATTTCATTTAATTTAGTTGCTCTAATTTCTTAGTTTACACTTTCACACTAAGCACATTATCTTTTTCTTTAATTAATTCATTAACTAGTACTAACATCAATTAACAATACGACTAAATAATATCGTTATTATTATAATATAAAGCACTTACATAAAAATGGTTATAATCATCAATATTATATCCATTTAAATTCTAGCATTTTATTCTTTTTCTTTTCTTTTTATGTTAAATCAATGTTCAAGTATTATTTACTTCCATTTCTTTTAATTAGTCTAATCTCATTTTACTAACATTTCTTCTTATTTCATTTATTACTGCTCCATTTTAATTCCTAGCTTTTATTTTCTTTCCTAGAATTCCACTTCATTTTCATGTAATAATTAGTTAGTTGGGTTCACTTTATTTTCTTTATTAGTTAAATGTTTATTTTCTTTTAGCCTAATGTAATTTCCTTTCAATGCATTAGTTATTTCTTTTTAATTCCCTCTTTGTAATTTTAGTGTAATTTTTTAATTTTCATTTTCTCTTCTTTTTTTTTATCTTCTTTTATTATTCATTTTATTTTCTTTAAATGCCAATGCCACATTTTCTTTGCTCTCTCTTTAATGTTAGTTTAAAAGTTCCTTAACTAGAATTAATCTAATTTTCGTCTGTTAACTTTTATTTTCCAATTTCATTTCTTTTTCTTTTAACAATAAGAGTAATTTTTCTTCCTAAGTATTTTATTATTAGCTTTATTTTCATAAAAATGTTCCATAACTTTACTCTCTTTTTCTAGTACTTACCTTATTCTTCTTTTCTTTTCTTTTCTTTTCTTCAATTAAATCTAAAAATCACAAAAAGCTTTTTAAATTAACTTTCATCTTTAAATGGCATTATAATTTTCTTTTTAGTTAATACTCCATAATTTTTTCCATTTCTTCTATTTTCTTTTAAAATGTAAAAGTGTTAATAACTGAATCTTCTTAACTTATTTTTTATAATATTTTTCTCTTCTTTTCTTCTATTAACAACAAAAAGCATAAAAATATGAAGATATCTTTTAATATTCTTTTATTCTTCTTATTTTCATCTTTTATGTAAATAATTAGATTTTTCATCTTAATAGCATTTTCTACCATTTATATCTCGCTAAATCCTTTTCTTTTCTTTTAAATCCTAAAAAAAACTCTTCTTTTAAATTTCTTTGTTAAATAGGCTTTCTTTTAGTATTTTTCTCTTTTATGCATTTCTCATTTCTTTATCGATTCATCATGTTAACCTAGTTAATTTTGGTGATGTGCAAATTTTTGTTTCTTTATTTGAAAGCATGTTTAGGATAGTTTAATTTTTCTTTCGCAGCAAATTCATGTTTAAGTAGTTTTGCCAATTTCTGGCACTTTTTTTTTTATTCTTTTAACCAAATCATGCTAGTTAAGTTGTTTCAATATTATTGCATGTGGGTATGTGTTTCATGTATCCTTTAGATAGAAACTACATGTCATAGGATTTAGGATTTTTCCTTTTGACACTTATTCGTTTTGGAGTGTTATGTACATATTTTATGTATTTTCTATACTTAATTTTGAATGTTCTCTCTTTACCCACATTTTCTTTATTTGCATACATTTAAGAAATTCTATAAAAGAACCGATGATGATTAGTAGAGGCCAACCTTACGGTTGGGCAAACGAGATATCTAACACCTTTTTCCGATTCGTACCTTAGCCCTTGAACCCCACTTTTCTCTGGTTAACGTTTTCAAATATCAGTAGCCATTTTTTTTGTTTTTCTTAGTTTTTCTCATACACTAAGTGGCGACTCCATTTTTAATAGAAAGGGTTTTCAAAATTTGGTGTTCACGGTGTTCAAAATATTTTTCAAAACATCTTTGACTTACCTTATTTTTTGACCCCTAAATCCCAACGCCACAGTATTTTCTGGCGACCCCGCTGGGGACTGATTTCCAAAATCAAATAAGAGGGCTAGACTTGAAAACATCATTGGTTCTTAATAAAATTTCTCACTTGTATTTTCGCATGCATATGCATTGTTGTTCAATCCCCCCTGCCTGGTTGACCCGATGCCCTGAACGTTAATCCGTTTGGGAAATTATTGGGAAAACGGGCAACCCTTGCTAACTGTACGCTATCATAGGTACAGTAAAAGAGTTTGGGCGTACTGTTTGACTATGTCCTGCACCACTCCAGGCATGGGAGATATATACCCGGCTCTATTCAGAAGGTACCCTATTCGATTGACCAAAACCAGCCTTTTGCATATAGTGAACTTAGAATCCCCCCAATTAGGTGTTGCTAACCATAATAGGATTATGCGCTTTTCTTTATTGTATGTTTTGGTTGTATATTTTTAGGATTATTTGTTCGGATCAGGCTAGTTCTTTTCCCGATTTTGGCTCGGGTTCTCTGTTATCCTTTGAATAGATTAGTTTTTCACCTTCGGGTCCTTACCCGAATTTCATCCTTCACCTTGATCAGTTTCTCACGCCATAGTTCTCTTCCCGGGGTTGTGCCCATATTTCGTTCTAACACCTCTCTCTCTCCTTTGGGTTCTTCTCGGATTGTCAATTTTTTCCTGTTGTTGTATCAGCCTTCATCCCAGGGTCATGCCTGTGTTTCGTTTTTGGACCTTTAAGATTATTTCTCCCCCTTTCGGGTTCTGCTCGAGTTGCTAATTCTATATCCCATTTTTTGTCTAGGCTTGCTTTCTTCAAACCCCTTTCTTTCGACCTATGTGAGAAAAGATTTTTTTTTCTACCATTATGTTGTCGGTTTTCCTCATAGGTTGAACCAGTCTCTTGAGGGTTAGGATAGTCTTTTTGTCGGAACGCCATCCGCTTAGATAAAACCTTTCCTCTAGAACTTGGTTGATCTATCCCCTTTGGTTCTCATCATGGGTTTTCAGATGTTTAGTTGTTATGCTGGTGGTATGAGCCCAATAGGGGCATTATTTCAGTATTAGCTGTTTTGGGTATCTGGGATATTTGCTGTCTATTATCTGAATTATTTTGGAAAATGTCTGAGACTAGTTATTCTACTTGTGGGATTTAAGTTTTTCTATGGGTTACCATTGATCCGGAAAGAGTATAATCGACATGAGTTTGGGTAAGATCAAAATAGGGCAGACTTCGCACAGTTTCTGAATCAGCAGACATGGCAGAGAACGAAGTTAATCTGAAAGCCTTGATGAGGGCTATTACCGAGATACAGCGGGCCATGGAGCAACAGACCCAGGCTCAAACTCAATGTCAGGTCCAGCTTCAAGCAATCCAGGCCCGTGTGCTCGGTGTGAATGGACAGCCTAACAATACGAATGAGAATGATGGAGATTTTTGGGATGACAACCAAGGATCGGAGATACCACAAGTTGTCGTGCCACCTCGGGCTCCCCGCCCAATTGTGGTAGAAGAGTAATATACTGCCCAATCTAGAAAATTTGCGCTGGCAAAAAAGATTGACCAAATGGAAAAGGCATTGAGGAAAGCAAAAGGAGTAGAAGAATATATACTAGACATAGGTAGTTTATGCTTGTTCCCAGATGCAATGCTGCCTGAAAAGTTTAAAATGCCAGAAATAGAAACGTTTAACGGTACTGGGGATCCTCGTATTCATTTAAGGATGTATGTGGGCACTCTCTCCCCATAGGAATCGATGATCAACTCAAGGCCCAATTGTTCCATCGATCGCTTTTTGGAGCCGCGCAGAGGTGGTTTTTCTCTCTCGAAGTAGCCAAAACTAGAACATGGGAGGATATAGCCACCGCCTTCATCAGTCAGTACAACTACAACATCTAGCTGGATGTCACTACTCGAGAGCTTGAAACAATCCGACAAGAAAGTTGGGAATCTTTCGTTGACTTCCTGACCTGTTAGAGGGGCAAAGCTACAAAAATGACAAACAGGCCAACCAAGAAAGAGCAGGTGAGAATGGTGGTTAAGAATCTGTAGTCTCCATTAAAGTGCCACCTCATCACGTAGCCACTTTCTACCTTTGAATAGTTGTTCGACGCTGGGGTGCAAATTAAGAACGCTATCCAATCTGGTGATATCGAGAAGACAGAATCCAATTAGAAACCACCAAGAAGGACTTTTCCCGCAACCAACCAAAACCAATCCGCAACAACTAATCTCGTGTCCCGCTCAAGCGAGGTAAGCCTTTTAAACCCTTCTTCTACCACCCATCAACCATGCAACTTTCAACAGTCAGGTAATGGTCAGCAAACACAACAACAGCCGCGAAGAACTTTCACCCCTCTCAACATCCCGTTATCCACTGCTTTGAACCGTCTGATAGAGAAAGGACTCATTAAGGTACTAAATCCCATGCCGGTGCTCGACCCGCTTCCCCCGAGATATAATGCCTCTCAATACTGTGCCTTCCACCAAGGCCACGGGCATCTGACTGACAAATGTATGAGACTCTGACATGAGATCTAAAATCTCATCGGCAATAAGGTGATCCCTCCACTGTCTGCTGCTCCAAAACCAAATGTTACAACCAATCCTCTATCGAATCATGCCAAGTCATCTGGGGTAAATTGTGTGACTTTGGGACAGTCTAAAGACCCAAGTCAGTTTATTTGTTCAGCACACCTACTGTGCCCATCTGTTTCATCTATCAAGGATTCAACAAGTTGTTCATTCATGATGATCAGAGGAAGCCGAGACAGAATGAAAGAATGGAACGATAATGCCTGGGAATGGTATCGACCCATGATCCAAGTTTACCAACATGAGGAAGAGGAGCACAACGAGGTGGATGATTGGCCGTTGGATTATCCAACTAAGCCTTATGGGTTTGGCCATGTACTCGATGGAATCACCCTTCCCCAACTTTTTGAGGAAGAGGTACACGTTGATGACATGCAATCCTATTGGCTGGTAAGGATTGTGTTGAAATTTAATGGGGCCAAATGGGCTAACTTTTGGGCCACTCTAGAGCAGCAGATAGATTTTATTGAGGAAGACATCTAGGAGGAAATTGACAATACATGGGCTATCGAAGACAACGAGGAAAGAAGGGAAAGGACGGCCGTTAGTGACCTAAATGATTTGTGGGCATTTAAAAGCCCTCCGCACGTAAGTGAAGTGAGACAGACTGATAATGTCATGCCCGGATTATGGGACCCCAAAGATGGCGTGGAGCACCTTACCCAAAGTGAAAGACATTTTAAGCCAGCTCAATTAGAGAGAGGACAGCCGAGTGGAAAAGAGAAAGAGACAGAGCAAGAACAGGAGAATGGTGCCGTATTGAGACAGTTGAAAAAGACACCGGCCAACATCAGTATCTGGGGATTGTTGATGGCTTCGCACAAGTACAGATAAGCTATTTTGAAAGTGCTGAATAAGGCTAGTGTCCCGATAGATGCAACCCCCGAGCAGCTTATTGGACTTATTCTGTTAGCCGCCAAACCAAAAGTTATTTGATTTTCTGATAAGGATTTTTTTGCTGAAGGAAAAAGTCACAACAAGCCGCTCCACATCACTATCAAGTGCCTGGAAAAATGGGCCCCAGTAACCCTCATCGATAATAGGTCCGCCTTGAATGTTTGCCCATTGAGAACAGCCATCTGCTTAGGGATGAGGCCCGACCAATTTACTCCCTGCAATCAAGGGGTGCGGGCCTATGACAACACCAGAAGGGATGTACTGGGATTAGTGTCATTCGCCATTTCAGTGGGACCTTTGGAAACGTCAGTAGAGTTTCACGTGCTAGAGTCCCGACTTTCTTCAATTTGCTGCTAGGTAGGTCGTGGCTACATGACCCAAATGTTTAGGCGATACCCTCTACCCTTCACCAAAAGAAAAAATTGATAAAGAACGGGACAGTGTTGACCATCCATGGAGAGGATAGTATTCATCCCCCAATGGGAAGAGAGGGCACAACTCTGCTAGATTTTTCAGCACAGTGAAGACGACATGTCGCTTAGTGGTTTTCAATTTGATGAGGCTAGGGCTGTTCAGACACTAATGAATAAGGAAGAAAGGTATGTCAACCCACAAGCTTTAATGATGATGAGAAAAATTTCCTTCTTCCCGGGCATGGGACTAGGACACAAGTAGTAGGGGATCACAGAACCCATTCAGGTATCGCCGACTTCACACCGTTTTGGTCTTGGCTATAAACCAACGGAAAGAGATCTAGAAGGGCCTAGAAGGGGGAGAAAGACTAATTATTCTGGGACACTCAATGGATACTTCGTCAAAGAAGGGGCAGATTTCCTGTATTGTGGTTTTTCAGAACCATGGATCGACTACGAAACCAAGCTGCCTGGGTTAGAGATCTTTTTTAGCCACCAATTGTCTGACACAGAGGAGGAAGAAATAGTGGAAGGAGAGAAGGAAGAAAAGAAGGTTCAAGAAGAGGACTGGACTGACAAGTTTGATGGAGCTGACTTGGGCGTGCTGTTCAATGAAAATATGGCTCTGTTGCGCATAACTGAATCAGAAGTTTGTGATGGGCTTTAGCGCACCGGCAGATTATACCAAGCTCATCGTCGACGCGGCCACAAAGGAAGTAAAGAATTGGTCCATTGAGTCTTCTGGTGTGCAGGTCATCTATCCTGAGTCCAAATTTGAGTTGGAGTCTGTAATTGAGAGCACGCCTGTTAGTGTCCCTCTTCTTGCTTTTTCCATCGAGTTTGTAATTTCCACTGTTCTTAATGAAATAAATGAGATTTTTGATTACTCTGCTTTGTTCAATTTATTTCATACGCTTTTTGACGATTTTGAATTGGACAGGGATATCCCCGAAGAAATAAAACTTTTAATAAAAAGAGAAGAAGAAATGCGTGCGCAACCAATAATTGAAGAAACTTTGTCAATGAATCTGAGTGATGAAACTAACCCGCAAAATGTTCAAATTGGTTCTTCTTTATCCTTAGCAGAACAGGAATAATTAATAACTTTATTAAAAGAATTCAAAGATGTGTTTGCATGGTCTTATGAAGATATGCCCGAAATTGATCCCGATATTGTCCAGCACCATAGCCCCCAATACCCTGATGCTAAATCGGTCAAGAAAAAATTAAGACTAATTCGACCAGAATGGGCTCTGAAGATTAAGGAAGAGATTGCTAAACAGATCAACGCTGGGTTCCTAATGGTAACCGAGTATCCGAAATGGGTAGCCAACATAGTGCCAGTTTTAAAGAAGGACGGTCGTATTCGAGTCTGCGTGGACTTTTGAGATATCAACAAGGCTAGCCCAAAAGACGATTTCCCACTGCCACACATCGATGTCTTGGTAGACAGTATAGCGGGACATGCCTTGCTGTCATTCATGGATGGCTTTTCTGGGTACAACCATATTCTGATGGACCTTGAAGATAGAGAAAAGACGACATTCACCACGCCTTGGGGCACCTTTTGTTACCGTGTTATGCCATTTGGCTTGAAGAATGCCGGGGCAACCTATCAAAGTGCTACCACTACCTTATTACATGGCATGATACATAAGGAGGTTCAAGTGTACATGAACGACATTATAGTTAAGTCTAAGGATCGGGATGGTCACATTACAGCGCTACAAAAGTTCTTCGAGAGGATTTGAAAGTATAAGATGCGGCTTAACCCACAAAAATGTGCGTTTGGGGTCACCGCCGAAAAAATACTTGGATTTATGATCACCCAACAGGGCATCGAAGTCGACCCCTCAAAGATCAAAGCAATTTTGGAAATGCCTCCTCCGCGGACCGAGCGAGAAGTTAGTGGTTTTCTGGGAAAGATCCAATTCATTAGCCGCTTCATCGCAAAATTGACAACTACCTGTGAGCCCCTTTTCCACCTGCTGAAGAAGGGAGTCAAGTTTGAGTGGGATCAGAAATGCCAAGATGCCTTCAATGTCGTACGACAGTACCTACAAAACCCTCCTGTTCTAGCCCCTCACGAACTTGACAGGCCACTGATCCTCTACTTGTCTGTAACTAATTCAGCTATGGGATGCATGCTTGCACAAGAGGGATAAATCAAAATTGAAAAGGTTGTCTACTACTTAAGTAAGAAGATGACCAGGTCAGAAATACGGTACACGCCGCTGGAGAAGACATGTTGGGCCTTGGT
>JAULJZ010092717.1:0-12207 GCA_032270985.1 Heliamphora pulchella
CTTACTTTATATATATATATATATATATATATATATATATATATATATTTGTATTTTCTTAGATATGAGAAGGTTATTAGTGATTTTTTAATACTTTTTTCATTTTTTAATTTTTGTTCCATTTTTTATCTAAATTTTTTAGGGCTAAGTTTTAATAATAATTTTTTTTACTTTGTAACATTATTAGTGATGCTTCTTTACTCTTTTTTTTTCCGGCTATGAGATTATCCATTTTTACTTTTTTTTTGACTTTGTGGTCTTATTTGAACTTTTTAGATTTTTGATTTTATTTAAAATTTTTATTTGATAACATTTTAATTATGTTTGCTTGATATACATACAACTAGATGCTTCACTACCAAGTGATATAAAAACTATAAAAAAATTATTATGTTCTATTTCAAATCCACTTAAAACAACAACAATATGGGCTGCATTGCAGGCGTTTTCAGGAGGACGGTGCGTCGAATATCTATTGTTTTTAAAAAAATACTCTTTTCTTTTTAAAACAAGAAAATCCAAGATATCCGAGCACGCTTTCAAGAAAAATAGAGTTGCCGCTTAGTTTTTGAGAAAAATATTAAGAAGAACAAAAAGTAGACCACATGTCCTTTTTAAAAGTAACTAGAGGAAAGAGGGTTTGGGGGTTAAGGTATAAAAATGGAAGGTGTTAGGCACCTTTTTCGTCCAACCGTAAGGTTAGCCTCTACTTTGTCAATATGAATTCTTGTATTAAACTTTTCAAAGGTAACATATACTGAATAGGAGGTTAAAAAGAGTCCATGCAAAAGTAAATAAAGAAAAAATCTTAACTATAATCCTAAGGGTCATGCAACTTGATTGTCATTTCTAAACACGTCACACGTACCGTTTGAGCAAAGCAACGCGAAAAACATGCGATGAAAGGTCAAAATAAAATAAGAAAAGGCCTAAGGGTCATGAAATACAATTTCTATTTCTAACATGCTATATACAGGTTGTATAGAAAGAACATAAGAGATTATTGTTTTCAAGCTACTGGGTATATAGAAAACTCACAGTCGTAGCAACCACTATTGCGGCCGTGATAAAATAATTCACAAAACTGGCGACTGTGACAAATATGGGATTACTGCAAGAAAAATAAGGTGCAAAAAGTCATAACCGTGACAACCAAAGGTTGCGGCCAAGGTATTTTTGTTACGCGCTAAACTCTGGGTCACGTGAAACACCATAAACAACCATAAAGAACACCCAACCCGAGAATACACTCTCAATATAAAACATACATGCATTGTATATAATCGCCAAACAGGTTTACATTACACAGTTCCAACACTAGGAAAACATGTATAACATACATAGTTCAAAAGAACAAAAAGAAAGACAACAGATCTTCCGCCTCAACCAGTAATCCCGAATCAACCTGCGTGATCGGTACCTGAAAAATATTTCAAATCCCACATCGTGAGCTAAAGCTCAGCAAAAACTAGACAAACATGCAATATAAGCAAAACATGCTCAGAAAACGATGTACAGTTTTCGACTCACACGGGCCATAAAAATGATTTTATAAACGATTTTGAATCCAAACTCACACGAGTTCCAAAGGAAAATATTTTGAAAACAGTTTTGTATAACGACTCTCACAAGAGCCCTGAGGAAAATAGTTTGATGTAACGACTCACCAGAGTCCCGAGAAAGTAGTTTTAGATCTTAACTCATACGAGTCTCAGATGAAAACATTTGAAAAATGATTTTAGATCACGACTCATAGGAGCCTCAGAAAAATAATTTGAAAAGAGTTTTGTATCATGACTCATCTGAGCCTAGAAAATAATTTAATATATATATATATATATATATATATATATATATAGTACAATGCCACACAGGCAAAAATTGACTCCAACGTGCCACGACTCCCACGAGCCTCACGTACAACATAGCTATCACCATCAACTCCAACGAGCCACAAAAGAAAATAGGTATATGTATGCAGCACAAATATACATATCTAAACTGACTCTCAAGCCCCAATAATAGCTCTATTAAACCCACAAAGACTCACATAACATGTCACGTACCACATAGGAGACTCACACAACTCACGCAACTCAAGCATAACATGCAACACATGCAACTTCAGGTTCCCACACACACATGATCTTCAGGACCACTTTTTCGTCCTTTAGACACTCACACACCTGCATCGTCAAGATCACTTTTCCATCCTTCAGATTCTCGCATACACACACACCGGACCACTTTTTTGTCCACAACACATCGTCAGGACCACTTTTTGTTCCCAGACCCCTTTTCCGTCCATCGAACCCCTTTTCTGTCCATCGGACCCCTTTTTTGTCCACACTATGCATGAATGAATTAACATACACAACCATGTACTCACACCACATCGCATGCTACATACATGACTCATATTACTCAAGTAACTCAAGCAACCCACGTATACATAAAACCAAATCTAAATATAGCAAGACCACATATCTGTCCTACAACATGCATAAATAGAACTAGAACTCTAAAGGCACAAACCACGTATAACTTCACGTAACAACGCCACGCGCCACATAATCCACCACGACATCACATGCCACACACACAATACGACATCACATGCCACACACACAATACGACATCACATGCCACACCACCCGACGTCTACTCACCCGAATGTCCTGTTTACTCACCCGGACGATCAACAATCAACAAAGTGAAACCTAACTCAAAGGCCAACTCCAAACCCTCAAACATGGTTTTCTCAAAACACCCAACAATGCCTAAACATCACGATAAACTATCCCACGTCATCGGAGGATGACCGCAAAACACTAACAAACCCCCGAGGCCACTACACGACCTCCTCAAAATAACCAAACACATATATAATGGAAACCACGGACATATCCAAGCCCTCAACTACCCCCAAGCCTCAAACGAAACCCTTAAGCCCCGGTTCCATCTAACAAAATCGATTAAAAATGGTTTTAAACCCAAGACCCAATTTATCAAAACATAAATCGCTTTTTTATGCATTTTGAGACGATAAAAGTACACACGATTTCACATAGCACCCTTATAAGACATGAGAGTCTAGGATCCTACCTCGGTGAGTTAAAAACTCGATGCCTCAAAAAATAAATTTCGTCGAAACAAAATTCTGTCCAGATGAACATGAAGCACTCGACACGTAGAACACGGATCTGCTACCCGATTGCCAAAACCCAAGCCCCGGGCCTTTCAAAAGCTAGATAGAAGGTAGAGAAAACTTGTAGAGAGAGAAAAGATAGAGGAAAAGAAATTTTTTTTGCTCAAAAGATATTTTAGAAAGCTTTATAGATTTTTACGCCCAACCACCATCGCTCGAGCTCTCAAGACCTGCTCGAGCGGACCCTTTCCGACATAACACTCTGCCACACCACCGCTCGAGCGCACAACCACCGCTCGAGTGGTCACCCACCGACCCAACTCTCGGCCACCAGTCCGCTCGAGTGCACCACCACCGCTCGAGCGGTCAACGCTAGGAGAAAACCTAAGCTAAGAACCGAAACCAAACACCCGCATGTATGACATATATATGAAACGGTAACCAACATGTCGAAAAGAAAAATTTCACAAAAATTAAAACGGGTCAGGGTCTCACAATGTTTAAGGTCTAGAAGGGTATTCAACATGCAAGGTCCAAAAGAAGCTCAAATGAATGGGATGCGCAGGATGGAGATCATAATCCACTTTATTAAGGCTAGACCTACTATCCTTTATCCCTTACAATAACATTTATCTAGAAATAGAATACTCAAAATATTAAGAACATATAACAAAAGGCTTAAAATACAATTTTCATGCTACTGGTCTTACAAAAAGTTCATGGCCGTGACAACATAATGCTGCGACCGTGAGAAAAATAAGGATAAAAGTTGCGGCCAAAAGCAAATAAGTAGCGGCCGTAATAGTTGGGTCAAAATAACTCACGGCCGTGACAACCAAGGGTTGTGGCCGTCAGGTTTTTAAAACCACTGAGACTCTTTCATGTTTCCAGTGTGCCAATGAATACGAAAATAGATTGAGATATACTGTTCTATGCAATACAATAAGTTACAGACATACTTTTTAGGAAAAGAACTTATATGAACATGCTTGGATACAAATAGATTAAATAGGAGAAATGAAATAACGAATAGAACATTAATTGTGACACCCTTGGGAGAGAGAAGGTGAGAGTTTAAAGAAATGTCACGGTTTTCCTAAGGTTATCTCATGTAGATAAACACCTTGAATGCCCGCTCGGATGTGGGAGTCAAATATCGTAAAGTGGTTTGTGCTCCGAGGCCTCACCAATGCAAGGAAAGTCACGAATGAGGTCTGGGAGTATCGGGAGTACGAGTATCGAGTGTATCAAAATATCGGGCAGGAATCAAATTCGGCAGAGTATCGGTGTCCAGGTCTTACTCTTCTTATTTTTTATGAAAAATGGCGTCTATTTATAGGCAAGGAGGCAACACAGACATCCTCTGAAATGTTGCCGCCCATCCATAAAGGTGTAAAACTCGCGGCCATGACCTTTATTGTACAAATAGTGCAGGTTGTGTCCTCCATTTATACGAACAGTGCACGTCGTGACTTTCAAAAGTTGCGGCTAGATTTAGGGTTCAAAAAGGTAACGACCGTGACAAAAGGAAGTCACGGCCTATTCTAAGATCACAAAAAAGTGGCAGCCGTGACAGTAAGGACACACCATGTTGTAAGGTTTTAAAAAAGGTGGCAGCTGGATGTTACGACATGAAGGTTTTTGGTGGCTCTTTGGGTTTTGAGCCAAATTCCTAACTTTGCTTGCCTGGGAGTACCCTTGAGCATAATTCTCATATTTTCGTTATTGGAGACCATTTGAGGCGGGTGCCTAAGATTCAGCTTGGTCAAATTGGGATGTCTACAGTTGCCCTTCTTTGACAGAGCTTGCAATAACTCGTGGTGCAAGCAAATGTCAAAACTCCAGAGATAAACTGATTGAACAAGCCGCCAATCTTAGGCATAAATAAAACATACAAAAAAGTGTGGTCGAACTCGAATTTTCATCGAGCTTCCTATGTACTCCCACTGTAAGGCATCAGATCGGTCTTAGTTTGTGGGGCAATGCATATAATGCAAATAGGCTAATCATGATGCATAGCAGATACGATACGATGCAAACAGGTACAATGAAAACACACAATGATTTAAGATCACAACACGGACCGAAGATCATCAAAGATCAATTTTAGGTCATGAATGGACCGAAGGGTTAGTTTAAGTTCGTGAGGAGAACCAGAGAGATAGACATCAGCTTTAGGTCATGAAAGAGTTGAAAAGTCAATTTAAGGTCATGAGAAGGACTGAAGGAATTTTTAGGTCATGCGAGGACTGACGAATCAGTTTAAGGTCATGAGGAGAATCGAAGGTTCAAGGAGGCATTTTTAAGTCATGCAAGCATTTACGAGTTAGTTTAAGATCATAAGGAGGATCGAAGATTTAAAGAGGTATTTTAAGGTCATGCGAGGACCGACAAGTTAAGGTCATTGGAGATTAGGTGCTTAACAAAACATCTTAAGCTACCACTTTTAAAAGTGGCGGCCTGAACCTTTGAGCCCTAGGCTTGTTACGCCTAGACATAAAAAGGTACGGCCGCTACAAACGTTTAAGATATGTCACAGCCGTGGGAAAGAAAAGTTGCGGCCTGGGTTCAGATGTTGCAGCCGTGACTTTTAAAAGAGGCAGATCTCGAGGCTGCGAGGTTGATAGCAGAACAAGGGTCTGGTTGGTTCGAAAAAAACCATTTGTGTGAAGTGAAACACACACTCTCTCTCGAATCTCTCTTCTCTCTCAACTCTCTCTTGCTCTGTTATCTCTCTCGCTCTCATCCCTCTCATCTCCTATCTTTTTCGTCTCTCATATCTCTTGTCTCTCATCTCTCTCGTAACCATGTATCTCTTTTCTCTCCTCTCTCTTTTATACTTCATGGTCGGAAGCCTCGGGTTCACCAGAGAGGATGTGAGCGGTGCTAGTGGTAGCGGGGGAGGTGGCGGCATTAGAGTCGGCAGTGGGAGGGACGTGGGAGCCAGCGGTGTTGTGGGTGACGGCGCGACTGTGGATGGCGGTGCCGCGGGTGGCGCCGAAGGTGGCCAGGAATCCCTTCTCTTTGGTGGCGTCCTGGGCATGAGGAAGAACTTCGACCCGGCCATGTACATCCTGCTTCATCACCAGTTATTGAGGCCCAAGATGAAGCGGTTCATCCTTGCCAACATGGTGGATGAGCGCGAGCTTCTCCTTTGGCATCACGAGGAGCACCTTTCGGTGGTGAACCTATCGGTAAGCCGAGAACTTTCAATTTCTTCTTTCTTTGATATCATAAATGAAAACTTTCATGTTTATGATTATGTCAAACCATTGATTGACTTGTAATTTGAATTTTGAATGGTATCAGATTGTGTTGAATTGAGAACTTGTCGATTTGTTGGCATTGAAATTGAACATCGAATTGAAACTAAGTTAAAGAATTTAAATTAAATATCATATTGAAATTGAGTTTGATTTGGCATTGAGTCTTGAACAATGGTGCCAAATTGGATTGAAGTTGAATTGGATTGAAGATCAGACCAAATCAATACTTAGATTTAACCTTGGACTTTGAATGAACTTGGACCTTGGACTTAGTTGAAGTTGGACTTTGGATTTGAACGAATTGAACCTTGGCGAAATTAAATTTGAACTTTGGACTTGAATGAATTGAACCTTGGTAAAATTGAATATGAAAATGGAACTTTATTGAAATTGAGTTGAAATTGGTTGGTTAAAACAAATTTGAGCAGAATTTGGTTAAATTTAAATTTGGATTCGAAAAGGACCTTTGTGATTTGAATAAAATGAGGTTTTTGTTTGAGACAAGTTTTGGATATGAATCAACTTCGAAAGCTAATTTTGAGATGGGATTAAAATCACGTTGAGCATTAGATTTGGGTTTAAAGCGAGTTTGAACTGATTTAGGAACTAGGTTGTTTGAATTTTTGAAAAAGTTAAACGTTAATTGAAAGTTGAGATTTGAACTTGAAAAATGATTTTGGGTTGGATTGGGTCGATTGAATCTGAAATTTGGGCTTTGACATTTGATTTTTTGCGTTGGGTCAAGTTAAATTTGATTTGAATTGAACCGAACTAGATTTGAACGGAGTCGAGTTTCGATTGAACTTGGAATTTCAGAGTTGAATCCTAACATTCAAAATTGATTAAAGTTGTGTGATTGAATCATTGGTTTTGAGTTTTGAAATAGAATGAATTTAGTTTTGAATTTGAAATGATTGAACTGGGTCGTCATTTTTCAAGTTTTGGGTTGGCTGGGAATTGTATTTTTCTGAGTGCTAAAATTGAAACTTGAATTTTGAATGAGGTTAGATTTTCCTAGATTTTGAATTGGAATTAGAACCCTTTTTGTGAATCCGTAGTTAAAGGAATATTATTTTGATCCGCATGTATTAGTCTGGAGAACTGGTTACGAACCTATTTTAGTTACCTCGTTGCGTATTTTGATTTTGATTTTGTTAATGTTCACTAATTTGTTTTTTTATCTTGTTTTAGAGGACGCTTTGCACCCGGGGTCACGATGACTCTTCTGATGTATTGGAGTGGTACACAGGCCTTCCACAGCATAGCTGGGACATTGTTAACATGGCAAGATTTAGTCGCTTCGTTACTGTGCTGGAGGGGACCAGCAATGACCGGGTCTTGCTCACAGACTTGACAGAGAGGTGGTGGGACACCACCAACACCTTTCACCTCCCTGCCTTCGAGGGCTCCATTATGCCACTTGACTTCGCCCTCGTCACTAGGATCCGGGTAGGCAGAGACCTGATACCCTTCGACCTAGATATCAGCTAGAGTGAGGAGGCTCTCACCTACTTCCTCGGCCAAGTGTCCCCAACTATCGATAAGGGGAGCATCCAGTTCACACGAATGAGGAAGACATTCTGACATTTCATCTGCTTTGAGACCCGCCACTTCGAGTGGGTGGCTCATGCATTCATTCTCTATATGTTCGGGATAGCTCTATTTTTGAACTTGGAGAATAGGGTGCACCTCCACTACCTCGTGGCCATGGTGGCGGCGGACAGCATCAGTACCTAAGACTGGGGGGAGCAGCCTTGGCTACCTTCTATAGTTACATAAGCGTCGCTACTAGGACTTCAAACTGGAGCACATGCGGGTACTGGTGCATCTAGGAGGTAAATCTGCCTTTCTTCTCTTGCTTTCATTTTTTCATATCTGCACATCTCTTTCAACTGTACTGATGCTTTCTTGTTCTCTTTATAGCTTTGGGCCTATAAGCTCTTGCAATGCGCGCACCGGTGAATTCTTGTGAGGATCCCCTGGTGATCCCACGGGTGCTTCGATGGGCTAAGCGATACTGAGACACGAAGCCCAACGGGAAGGATTTAGACGACGACTGGCATTTCTTGGATACACTGATAGCTGATCAGGTATGTTCTCTGTTCCCTTCTTATCTTCAATCCCATTCTTTCATACACACTATTTTCTGACATACTTCACGGCCTTGTAGGTTAACCAGGACGTCTGGGTCGATATTGAGGAGCGAGCCATTGAGGATTTAATGTGGAGCTAGGAGGTTAGCAGGACCTGCGTCTCGCTTGAGGGGCCATTCTGTAGAGAGTGGCACCTCGATGAGCATTTGGTTCGCTAGTCCTTGGGATACAATCACTTTCTTGTTTTGAGGGTGCCTCAGGCTCGGATGTGTTAGATAGATGCCCTTCGCACAGCTGAGGTTATCCATGCTATGATGGGTGCCGATGCTGCTACGTTGCTGGAGGTTGAGGATCATGACTCTGCGGTCTTAGCCCGAGAGAGGCTCACGCAAGCCGTGGAGGCTCGTGTTATTGTGCGGGGTCCTCATCCTTTTGCTGCCCCTGGTCTTGCTGGAGCAGCTTATCTCGAGTTGTCCAAGATAGTGGACACAATCGTTGATGGGAATCTCCATCAGATCGAGGTGTCATAGCCAACAGCTCAAGAGCTACGCCTTTCTCCTGGTGTGGAGCAAGTATAGCATATTTCCCTTCCTTTTTTCTTTTCAGACTGCTATTCATCTTTTCTGCTCGTCATACCGCTTGTGTTGATGTATCTCTTTCTTAACAGCTTCACCCAGAGAGGGACAAGAAGTGCCTTCAGCTTATCACTAGTCTGAGGTGTTGGTTCGTCGCTGGGACAGCGCCTTTTGGGTCCAAGGTATGGAGCCTCTTGCTGTTACCCGGGGTGCTCCTGCCATGGTATGTTCCATTCTGCTCTGTTTTTCCTTTATGCACTTTCCATATTGTTCATATGCACTGTTCTCTGATGTGTCCCTTTCTTCATTTAGCGCGGTCGGAGTAGGGGTCGGAGGACTCAAGGAGGTCATGTGTGTAGCGTTGGGATTTTGGGGGTTTTCGAAAATGTTCAAAAATAAGAAAATTCAAAGATATTTGAAAAATATTTTTAATACCTTGAAAACTAAATTTTGAAAATTCTATTTTTGTTGAGAATGGAGTCGCCACTTAATTTTTGAAAAAAACTAAGAAAAACAAAAATGGCTTACTGATATTTAAAACGTTAACCAGAGAAAGAGGGTTCAAGGGTTAAGAAACAAATCGAAGAAGGTGTTAGGCATCCCGTTCGCCTAATCATAAGGTTGGCCTCTACTAATCGTCATTGGTTATTTAATATAAATTTTCAAATGCATGCAAATAAAAAAATAGAGGCAAAAAGAGAACATCCAAAATCAAATATGAAAAATACATAATATAGATACATAGCACTCTAAATTAGGACAAATAAATGGATGAATTCCTAAGTCCTACGGCATACAATTTTTAACTAAAGGATACATGGTGCACACCCGCATGTAATTTCACAAAAATAACCTAAACTATCATAGAATGCATAAAATAATAAAATCATGCTAGAAATTGTCAAAACTACCTAAACATGAATTGTTGCAAAATAAGCTAAACTATTTTAGACACAAAATGTTTTCAAGAAAGTAACCAAAATATGCATGTTATCAAAATAAATTAGATTGACATTAACATGAAAAAGAAATGTTAAATGTTAAATAAAAAGATTTATATAAAAGAAAAAATTCTATATTGAAAGAAAGCTTTCTTAATAAAGAAATTTAAAATAAGGATTTTATAACGAAAGAAGGTTTAAAGATTTAAGAGAAAAGAAAAAAAAGAAGAAAATTATACTAAAATAAAAAAAATTAGAAAATGTTATTAAAAAAAGTAAACCTTACTATTTACATTTTGTACTTTTTAAAAGAAACAAAAAAAAATAAAAAAAATGAAAAGAAAATTACTATAATAAGAGAAAATTTATATTAACATTTAAAAATAAACTTAAAAAACTTTTTGTTGTTTTTCTTTGGGTTTAATACCATGAAAGAAAGTAATGTAAGCATTAAATAGAAAAAGAAAGATACTAAAAGAAAAGGAAGATAAAGCTAATAATAGGATAAGATAAGAAAAGAAAATATAAGAAAGTTAAAGCTAGTAATTAAAAGAAAGAAAAAAAACATCATAAGAAAAGGACAGGAATACTAATATTAGGAATGTTAAATTGAATATTTTAAGCTAATAAAGAAAAAAATGAGACAAAAGAAATACTAGTAATGAAAAGAATATTAAGCTAATGTTTAAAAGAAAAAGGACATTAATATTATAAGAAAAGAAAAAAAATAAAAATAAATGTTAGTAAAGAAAATTAAAATAATGCTAAAAAGATAAAAGAAATTAAATACAACTATTTAACTCAAATGTGAAATGTAGTATTGATTACTACATTCACATAAATATAAGTGCACTATTTAACAATTAACAACATTAATTGGTTGTAATTGTCAAAGCATATTAGCACTATTTAATGAATAATTAATGAATGAAAGAAAAGTAACAAATGTGTTAAGTGTGAATGTGAGAAAATTAATAATGAACAAATTACATAAGGCAACTTGAACAAATTACATAAGGTAACTTAAACAATAAACGAGGTTAATTACGTAAATAAAAGAAGCATGCAAATTGAAATTGAAAGTTAACCCGATCACTCCAAAAGAGAGAGAGTGGGGTTAGAAGGATCGAGGATCCAAACGAGGTACCTATATTGTCGGGGAATCCTTAAGTCAGGAATGTACCTCAATGGTCCAATCCTTAGGTGGTGATCCAAGCTAGGGTTGCAATATAAACGTCGTAGGCTTAGATCTCAGTATTTCGGCAGGGCTCCATCGTCGGGGATCGAAATTGCTTGGCAACTCGGCAGAGCTTCTTTCACTAACCCTCCCACTCAAATTTTGTCCCTAAAAACGTACCAGAGGTACGGTATTTATACAGTTCATCAACCAATGAGAAGCTTCCACGTTTTGGGACACGTCAGGCCATTTGAAGTTGGCAGTCGCCATATTGGACATGGTGGTTGCCATGTTGAAAGAAGGTTCCAAAGAGTTCTATTGGCGGTTGCCATAATTCAAGTTGGCAGTCGCCAGGTTTAAGGTGGCGGTCGCCACTTTTGGCTAGGATTTTCAAGAGGTTCCATTGGTTAGGATTTTCAAGAGGTTCCATTGGCTAGGATTTTCAAGAGGTTCCAAAAGTGGCGGTCGCCACTTTTGGCAGTCGCCAGGTTTAAGGTGGCGGTCGCCACAATGAACATGGCTGTCGCTTTACTTGGACAGCAAGTTTCAATAGTTTGTTAAAATTTCTTTGATTTGAAGGTTTCGGGTTCAAATACCGAGCTTGGATCACTTCTCGAGGATCGAACTGAAGTACTATTCCACTTGTTTTTATCATCGAATTCACCTAAAATTAGGCGGGATCAAATTGGGGTGTCTATAGTTGCTCCTCTTTGATATAACTTGCATAGCAATGCTTGAAGCAGGTTATATCAAAGACCCAGAGACAACAACCATTGACCGAGCCGTCAATCTTAGGCCACAAACACACAAGCATGCATATGATATTGGTCGTACTCAAATTTTAATCGAGCTGCCTACGTACCCATTTGCTAGGGATCATGTTAGGAATGTATACTGAAAAGCCATGCTTTTTAAGTTTTTTTCTTAATTCCTGGCATATTAATGAGAAACATTTGAGATATTTTTGCATTCGTGGTTTCATATTTATATTTGTGATGAATGAATGC
>JAULJZ010092728.1:0-12206 GCA_032270985.1 Heliamphora pulchella
TTGCATAGCCTGCTTTACAGTTTTATTGTCTATGTTCTATTGGGCTTCGGCTCACGGTGTGGGATTTTGCTGTAAAATCTTTTCAGATGAGCATGAGGAGTTGACCTAGTTGCAGAGGTGATGGAAGACTTGCCGTAGTTTTTCCTATTTTTGTACATATACTTTTACATGTAATGCCAGTGATGGCTGGTTTTATACGCTTTTGGGTGATATGCTTATTCATGTATGAGATGCATGTTTTCAGCTTATGAGAGTTGACCTGTGGAGATTTTTATCCAAATGATTCATATTTTTGAGTTAAGGGCTCTCCAACTGCAAATCTTATTTTCTCAAACTGTCTTTTGGGTTGATTTTCGCGTGACCCTGATGTTGGGGCGTGACATGAGGGATGTATTCGTGGATTGTACTGACATAGGTGAACGTGTGGATTTGACAAACAATGGACAAAATTGAAAAATTAAAACCTCCATATTGATTATATAACTTGTTGATTAAAGAATAGTGGTATTTTGAAGAAATTTGGGACCTAACTATATGAATTTACAAAGCTTTGACTATAGATTGGAAATGGAAAGGAGAATTGAACTCATGGATGAATGAGGGAGGGAATCAAATGATTAATGATGGATCGAAGTTTTCAATGTAAGATAAGAGTTATATGTCTTGCAAATCTGTAAAACGGGGATTGAAATTCGTGATTTGATCTACATGAAGGTGAACTTTCTTTAATATAAAATTAGAGTTGAGATGGTATAATTCATGAAATGAAGAATAAATGTGTGGTATACTTTGAAGAGATAAGAATTTCATATAGAAACCGAAGTGGGCATTATAGTAAAGTTTGAATCCAAGGTGTGTATAATAAAAGGGTGATTGATTAACTATGTGGGGAACGATTCATAAGTTAACATCTATGAGAAAGGAGAGTCTAATCTCAAGGCTTGGTTTGGGATTAATAAAGTGATTGAGAAAAATTTAATGTGAGAACCTAAGGTTGTGTAGTGACGTTACGTGGTTCTATTAAATTCCTATAAGAATTTCATATATATACTGCAATTAATTTGGAATTAGTGAACAAAAAATTGAGAATTTGATCGAGACTGAAACATCTTAGAGTTGAAAATTTGAATCATAGCTTGGAACCTAGAAATGCGACATAATGTGGTGCTTGATTATATAATTGATCTATCTACTTTGATAAGTTGTTATATGAATTATGAATTCCATGAAATGTGAATTGTTATAATAGAGTTCTTGAAAATGTTGTAGTGAACTATGAATTTATTGTCGGGTTTACTTCAGAAGTGAAGAACTTAAGAATCAATTAATGAGAAACTCAAAACAAGATTGTGTTTATAATCTATTGTGTTGAATTGATGACTTGATCATTGAAAACCTAAACTATCACAAACTTGAGATATGAGATTTGACTCTAATTCATGAAATGAATAGATGAAGTTATAATTTATGGTTGAGGTTGATATCTCTGATTCATTAAAGTATTTTTAGTGTTTTATAACTTGTTAGTTTATATTAGGTGAAATGAAATGATACTTTCAATAAAGAACGTCAGGAAAATTTATAACATTAACATGAACCTTGCGACATGAAAAAAAAAAGATATATGATAATGAACATTCTAGCTAAACGGAAGGACAAGAAGATGAAATGTTGATGAACACTTGACGAGAAAAGGTGAAACATGGATTGTGATATATGATATTGATTTGAAAATGGTGTGATTGTGAAATTAGAATGGGAGATAGACTTCCAGTTATTAATAAAAAATGGTGCAATTAAGAAATATTGATGTGGTTAATCAAATATTGAACTGAGGATGATTGATATTGATGTGATTAAGTTGGGCTTGACTGGCTCCGAGGTGAAAGACCGAAAAGTTGCGCAAGTAGGGTGCTTTACCCATCGGGCTAGTTCCCGAAAAGGTGTGCATGGGTTGCCTACCCATAGGCATTCCTCAGGAGAATCGAAAAAGGCGGTTATCGTGGTGAGTTATAAAGCTATCTATTACCCAATGGCTTCGTGTTGCCTATTGGGGGAATAAGGGGGTTTCTATAAGCTGCACCCGACGTTGGTTTAATATGGGAATAATGGTATGAAATAAAAATGTGAATAACAGATGGATGAATTAGAAAGAAAGATGACGAGAGAAGAATGTAACTAATGAAAAAGAAGAGAAAAAGATAGAAATTAAAATTTAATTGATAAATAAGACACTGAAGTGAGTATAATGACAATATAAGGTTGGAAAAATTAACCAATGAATTCAGTGGAAGAGTTAGTAAATTTGAAGCTAAGGAATCACAATGAATTCATATTTATCTTCGAAGTTTATATTAACTGAACGTATACGTGAATCGTGAAATAAGTAAAAAGGACAAATAAAAATGATTGCATAATATCCTACTCATCCACACATCACAAATCATGCATTGCACTTTCTTTAGTCTTTATCCTATAAGTTTTGGCTCACATCCGACGTTAGTTTAGACTGTATTTTGGGAATTGAGATCCAGGCAGTGCCTATGTATATATTGTTATTTGAGTTTAACAAGAAATTTGGGATAGTCCAAAATACAGACGAAACTCTGTCGAAATTTTAAAGAATTAAACTTAGAAAAGTTTTGGAGTTCTGAAAAGGAATTTCTTTTAAAACAAATTAAATCCAAGTGTTTCATCGGTTATTCTGTAAAGTTGGGCTATCAAGTAAGGATCACGCGCCTCGAAGGTGAGGGCATGACAACTACAATGGTTCGATTCCTGTTGTAAATTTTTTGGAACCGTTACTATCGGTTCGGTTCTTAGATTTGCTTGAAACTGGACCAATCTGATCCGTGTGGACCCATAAGGGTTGCTCCCACTGCTCAACACCCTCAATATCTTCTTCTGGAACTTTATTAAGCATTTCTATCTCATCTGTAGCATGCGTGGTGCTTGATTTGGAGCCATATCTGAGGCTCTAGAAACCTAAGACTTAGTAGGCTTTTCAAAATCTGTGATATTCTAGTTCTCATGAAATACCACGTCCTTACTATGAGTCAACTTCATCTTTACTAGATCTCACAGTCTATATCCAAATTCTTCGTCTCCATAATCCATAAAAATATACAGTGTGGATTTATCATCAAGCTTTGATCTTTGCTCATTGGATACATGTGCAAAGGCCTTACTCCCGAACATTCTCAGGTGAGAGTATGAAATATCTTAGCTTGGCCATATTTTTTCTGGTACGTCAAAATTCAATGGAGCTGACAATGATCTGTTGGTAAGATAACAGGCTATGTGAACGGCTTTGCAACAAAATGGCATAGGTAACTGAGCCATCTCGAGCATACATCTGGCTTTCTCCCCAATAGTGTGATTCATCCTTTTCAATACATCATTGTGCTGAGGGTACAGGAATGGTCATCTCGTGTTAGATACCGAGATCGGCACATTACGCTTTGAACTCATTAGAAGTGTACTAGTCACCATTGTCTGTGTGGAGACACTTCAAATGCTTTCCAATTGCTCTTTCCATCACAACATGAAACATTTGAAAACATTGGAATACCTCATCTTCCGTCTTCGAAAAATAGACCCTCAACTTCCTTGATGCATCATCAATGAACGTCAAGAAGTACTTGATACCACCTAGAGTATCTACTTCAACGAGAACGCAAACATTTGAGTGGATCAAACTCAACACCTTTGATATTTTCCTCATAGAGGAACTAAAAGTAACTGTATGTTGTTTTCCAAATAGACAATAATCACAAGGATTCAAACTGATACCATTTGAAAAAAAAATAAGCAACTTCTTTGCCAAAAGTTTTAGGCCTTTTTTTGACTCATGTGGCCCAGTTTCTTGTGTCACAGATTCGGTGAAATTCCGTATTCAACTGTGTTCAAGTCGTCTACATAGATCTTCACTTGAGTCTTGTATAGTGTGGAGTTCATCTGTCCCTGGGCTATCACCAAAGATCCGTTGGTTAATTTTCAACAACTATTGCCAAAGTAGCTTACATATCCCCGACGATCCAGAGTATTCCCAAAGATAAGACTGAGGCGTAAATCAGGAACACGCCTCACATTTTTTAGCATCAACATACACCCAACACTGGTTTGGATGCAAATATCTTCAATTCCCAGTATTTTAAAATGGTTAGTATTGCTCATTCTAACAGTGCCAAAGTCTCCAGCTGTATTAGGGTTGAAGAACTCTCTTCAGGGAGTAGCATGATAAAATGCTACTGTATCAATTATCCATTATGTGTCGTGACCTCCATCATGAAGACACTCCTCTTCATCAACAGATAGTACCACCACATCAGATACAGTTGCTAATGTGCTCTCGTCATCTGCCTTTGACTAGTTATTATCTTGCAGTGAATCGATCTTCTTTGATTGATAGTATCTCTTGATATGACCCTCTTGGCTACATCCATAACATTTGATTCTATATCTCGACTGATCTCTAGACTTGTTACGCTTCTGAGACCTTCTAAAGCCTCTTCTTCTACCTTGACTTCTCCTTTGCTCCTTCATTTATTCTCGATGACAGGAGCATGTGTTTGATCTGCCCCCACGTGCTTCCGTCTTAACTCCTCGTTGAACAAGGCATTCTTAACCATGTTTATGGTCAACTTTCCCTTTGGTGCAGAGTTGCTCAGAGAGACCACCAACATGTCATAACTATTTAGTAAAGAACTATGGAGCAGTAGAGGTTGCGTCTCATTGTGTAGCTTCATCTCGATGGTCGCAAGCTGATTTATTAGGTATTGGGACTCGTTGGAATGCTCGACATTGGAACTTCCACTCTTGATCTTTAAATTTACGAGCCTTTTCATCAAAAAGGCTTTATTTCGAGCAATGTTATATTGATACATAGCCTCTAACTTTGTCGAGAGGCTGTAGGCACTCGTCTATTAAGGAATATGATGAAAAACATTATAGTCGATCCATTGTCCGATCAAACCGATAGTTTTTTGGTCCATCCTTGTCCAATCTGCCTCTGTCTTTTTGGTAGGCTTGGCTCTTTCAGTCTCGAGAGGGTAATATAAATCCTTATAATAAAGGATATCATCTATCTGTGGCTTCTAAATCGCATAGTTGGAAGCCATTAATTTGATCATGGCCCCTGGTGCTAAATCTTCTATCACCACTAAGTGATTTTATAATTCAAATAAAATTTTAGAGAAAAGTTAGTTAAAATGGACAAAGTAATTGAATTCGAAATGGCTGAAAACCTAAGAAACAACTCTGAAATCATCCAAATCGAACGTAAAATGTCCAAGATACGCCAAAAAATAATTCTTCGCTACAATTGACGCTAAAGTGGTCGATGTCGTGGCGTTGAACAAAATCAAAGGAAGGCCTTGTTTGGCTTGCAGTAATTTCTAAAACGCTTTAAACAAAGCTATATGGCTCTTTTCAACTCTGTTTTCGACGTACAATATATCGTTTGAAACGTCTCGATGAGATCTATATACGAATACGCTCAAAAATAAATTTGGACAAACTGTATTTCTAAGAAAATCTGGGCAGAGGGCTGTAAAACCACAAAGGGTTGATCCAGCACACCAGATAAGCACAAAAATAAGAGACGCAATATTTACGTGGTTCGGATATGTATCACACATCCACGAAGAGAGCAATTTTATTATGAATGAGGAAATACAATGAGGGAGGAGTTCTCTCTCTACTCAACTCTCAAGCTCTCTCAATCTCTCTACTCTCTTCTCTATCATCTTTCTCTAGTATGCTACCTGTTTATAGGAGAAAAACAATCATATTCATACGCATGCTTCACTAAATTTTCAAAGATTACAGCTTTGCAAATCCATTTTGTCAAAGATTTCTGCTGCAAATCCAATTGATTGGATTTGGGTGTGGACTATTAACAATTTGATACGAGAGTGAGAAAATCAGTATGCAAGAGACCATTGACAACGGAACTAAGAGAGAGTTAAAGTAATGAGTGGTTGTACGAAATGTCGGAGGAATGGCTCAAGTGGAGCTAATCATTTTAAGTAGTTTTATGATTTTAAAGGATAATAAAATCTAAATTTCTCACTTTTGTGTCCCATGATTCTACCAGTTTAGAAAGAAAATTGAAAGAAAAATGTGTATGGGTGTTTGGCAAAACTATTGCTAATAGTTTTTAGTTTTTTTTTTACTAATTTTATCTATAAGCTACATTTTTTTTAACAGTTACAACTTTTGCTACAATTTATAACTACTTTTTCTTCAATTTCAATTATAAGTTATAATCTTTTGCCAAGCACTCATAACTTCTGCTAGAATATATAATCTACAAACTATTAGTTTCAACAATAACAAATTTCATCTCATTTAGAAGACTAAATATGTCAGAGAGTGGTAAGTTGAAATGACTAACATTAATATGCATGGACGTTTAAGATAAGTTTGTGACGATTAATTTTTTTTCTATTCAGTTTTAAATCCATTACCGCCGAAACCGAATCAATCTGATAAAAAAATTGCTTACAATACCTAATTCCCAATTTGTGACGTTATTTGATTTTTTAAAGATTTAAATATTTATAAAAAGATACATTGGAAAAAATTAAATTATTAGAGCTAATTTGATTATGATAGTTTTTTTTCTTTTTTGTTATTGTTTAAATTGTTGGAAATGAAAAAAATCCTCAACATGGGAAAGATGGATCGAGCAATCATCGAACCGCTCAAGCGGTCTACATTAACTTGTAGCAATTTGTGCAGTTTGTAGGAAAAATCGAGAAGGGTGATTGACCGATCGAACGGTCTTTTGACCGCTCAAGCGATCATGTACGGGAACACTATTTTAATTGTGATTAGGGTTTATGCAGCCATAGGGCTCGATCGACAACTAACTTTAAAAAAAAAAAAAAAAATTTGCATTTTTAACCAAAAAGCTAAATTGGGTTCAAAGTAAATTGTTTGATAACTTAGTTTTTAAACTAGTTTTTTTTAAGTTGGTTGTTTTGTTAAAAAGCTAATTTTATTTGTTTTTGGTACAAAGTAGACAAGTTTACCCTTCTATATATTTAATATTAACAATTATATATAGTTGTTAGTGGTAGGAAATAAGTTGTGAATAAGAGGTATTATTATATTTTTAAAAAGTGGGTGTTAGAATAAAATATTTTAAGAGTTTGTATTATTGTATTTTTTAGCCTCAAAACTAAAAGGCCAAGATTGTCAATCAGGGTCATAGTGTGTTATGTTGTTTTGACATATTTTTCTCTCATCTAGTGCCCCAAACATTTGTATTCTATTCTCTATTGGTTTATAGTGAAAGTGAGAGCTCGTGGACGTTGGCACTACTTGCTGAACCACATAAATCTCTGCATCTATATTCTGTGATTGTTTTTTTCTTTCTTGTTCATTATTTTTTGTGTCTTGTGCGTTATTTATGGAGGCTCGTGGGTTTGATTTGATCGTGATTTTGATCAAATCCGTAACAATTGGTACCAAAGCTCCAGGTTTAGAGGTTGAAGAATGCGACATGGTAGAAGATGGGAAAATCAAGATTAAGAAGTTCTACAATCTAAACTTCGCCCTCTAGAAGATGCAAATTGAGGACGTTCTGTACCAAAAGGACCTGTTTATTCCATTGATTATGGAGAAACCAGAGAAGATACCACAGGACGAGTGGGAGATATTAGATTGGTAGGCCTTGGGTATCATGCGATTGAGTCTCACACCGTCAGTGATTTTCAATATTGCAAGGAAGAGGACGACAACAAATTTGTTAAAGGTATTGGAGAAGATGTGCAAAAAGCTCTCTGCATCAAACAAAAGTATACCTGATAAAAAAGTTATTCAACTTGAAGATGGCAAATGATGCCGTCATCGCTGAACATCTCAATGAATTCAATTCCATCGCCAATCAGTTAGAGTCAAATGAGATTGATTTTGATGATGAAGTCAGAACCCTAGCTCTCTTGTTCAGTCTGATAGAAAGCGGGAACCACTTGGTGGGGCAGTGAGCAACTCCACGGGATTAGTGAAGTTGAAGTTAAAGGACATTGTTGGGTTTGTTCCGGGATAGGAATTACGTAGAAAAACTGGGGGTAAAGGGTCAACATCAGGGTCAGCATTGAATGCTGAAGGGAAAGGAATGAAAAATGATATAAAAAATAAGAAAAGGCTGGTGAAATCACAGATCCAAGTCATAGAGTAGATCACAAACTCGGGTTGGTGAGCAAAAATCTGGTGACTATTTGAACTATGGACAGAAGTGCCATCTTAAGAAAGATTACAAGGCTTTGAGAAACAACAGGATGACACAAATTTGGGATAAGGCTACAGTAAATATTTTAGATGAGAAAAACATAGGTGCTCTAATATGTGCTTTTGATTCGAGAACAAACTCTTGGATTGTTGAGTCGAGAGCATCATTCCATGCTACTCCTCGCATGGATATACTTTAAGGTTACGAGAAAGTAAATTTTAAGAAGATCTATTTAGGTGACGACAAAGCATGTAGTACAATTGGGAAGTGTGAGGTGCAGATCACACAAGCTAACAATACAATACTGAAGCTGAAAGACATTAGACACGTGCCATGTCTAACGAGGAACTTGATCTCAGTGGGTCAGTTAGCGAAATTTAGGATTGTGACGTCGTTTATAGGAGATTCTAGAAGAAGAGAATGGGTCATTGGTTTTGACCCGAGGGAAAAAGGAGGGTACTTTGTATGTATCCTTGGGTTCTTACAGTAGAATATCAGTGGTAGCATTCGGGATTGACGCCAGTAAATGGCACATGAAACTTGGTCATTTAAGCAATAAATGTACGAAGGTTATGGTTCAGAAAGGAAAACTACATGGAATTGAGTCGGTGGATTTAGAATTCTGTGAAGATAATGTATTTAAGAAACATTAAAGGCCAGCCTTACAAAGGAAGCTAAGACTTCAAATGTAGAAAGGTTGGAGCTGGCTCATACAGACGTATATGGACCGTCTCAAGTACCTTCCCTTGGTGACTCATAGTATTTCGTAACCTTCATTGATGATGCTACCAGAAAACTGTGGGTTTACTTTTGCAAGAACAAGTCAAATGTATTTGGCACATTTAAGAATTGGAAGGCACTGGTTGAAAATGAAACCGGTCAGAAAATGAAATTTCCAAAGTTTAGTAACGGCGGTGAGTACTGTAGCTGAGAATTAGAGGATTACTGTGCAGCTAATGGGATTAGAAGAATAAAGATTATCACAATGAAGCCGAGGCAAAACGGAGTGGCATAGCGCATAAACATGATGATCATGGAGTGTACCCAGAGTATGAGGTTACATGTTAGGTTGCCAAAATAGTTCTAGGCAGACGCAATAAGTACAACAACGTACTCGATCAACATGGGGCCATCAATTGCATTGAGTTGTGGACTGTCAGAGGAAGCATAGGCAGGGAAAGAGGTAAAGCTTTTCCATTGGCGTATTTTTATATGCATAGCTTATGTACACGTTGAGTCAGAGAACAGGAAAAAAACTTGACCCCAAGTCTCAAAAATGTGTATTTGTCGGCTATGGTACAAAGAGCTACAGGTATAGACTGTGGGATCCAAAAAAAATAAGAAAACAGTTAGGAGAGTGGATGTTATATTCAACAAGTATGTTTTGTACAAAAATAGGCAGGATCAAAGGGTGAGACAGTAGATGAATCAAACTGTACTGTGTTTGATGGATCATTTAGCAGAGTCTTGGAATCCTGGGATGAGAATATAGGGCCAATTCAACAGGCAGAACCACAGACTCCCATAATCAAAAGGTCTACCAAAATTAGTAGGCCTATAGTCAGATAATCTACTTCACTGCATTGTTTGTTGTTGCCAAATAGTGAGCCAGAATGCTTTGAAGAAGTTTTGCAGCAAAGACAAAGAGCGAGTGCAAGCATGTCATGAATGAAGAGATGGGGTCTCTGTCATCAAACAATACTTGGGATCTAGTATAGTTGCCCAAGAAAAAGTTAGCATTGCAGAACAAGTGGGACTACAGACTGAAGGAAGAAGCTGATAAAATCAAGCAGTATAAGGCTAGGATGGTAGTCAATGGGGTTTTTGCAAAAGCCATTGATAGACTACGCTAAAACATTTTAACCAGTTGTTAAAATTTTCAGCATCAAGATAATGCTGAGAATTTTGGCTACAAAAGACTTGCATCTGGAGTAGCTAGATGTCAATACAACATTCCTTCGTAAGGATTTGGAAGAAAAGATCTACACGCGCCACCCACAAGGCTACTCAGTCAAAGGTGATGAGGATATGGTTTACAAATTGAATAGAAGTTTTATACGGGTTAAAGCAAGCACCCAGGCAATATACAAAAGGTTTTACAGTTTTATGGCAAATACCGAGTTTAGTAGATGCCAAAGTGACCACTGCTGTTGCATCAAGAAACATGCGACGTCGTATCTGATACTCCTCATGTATGTAGATAACATCCTGATTGTAAGATCCAGCATGAATGAGGTTTCAAATCTCAAGGCATAGTTGTCCAAGAAAATTGCCATGAAAGATTTGGAAGCAGCCAAACGGATACTTAGCATAAGGATTAGCAGGGACGAATAGCGTTAGAAGCTGATGCTTTCATGATGAGAATATGTTGAGATGGTCCTGCGGCGGTTCAACATAGAATGTGCTAAGCCTATTAGCATGCCTTTGGAAAGTCACTTCAGACTTTTAAAGGAACATAGAACTGTCACTGAGAAAGAAAGAAGTTACATAGTCAAGGTACCGTATGCGTCAGCCATAGTTAGTTTGATGTACACCATGCCCGAGGCCAGACATTGCTTATGCAGTGGGAGTTGTGAGCAGGGTAATGTCAAATTTGGGCAAAAACATTGGAAAGCAGTAAATTAGATTCAAAGATATCTCAAGTGCAAGGTTATGTTGATCCAGACCTGGCATGGGATAATGACAACAAGAAGATTACAACCGGGTATATGATTGCCTTGGGTAGTGCAATAGTCAGCTGAGTTTTTAGATAATATTGTGACAATCTATACTACAGAGGCAGAATAAGTAGCAACCGCATAGGTGTGTAAAGAGTTGATATGGCTAAAGAATTTCTTGAAGGAGTTGGGAAATGGATAAGACAAGTGTTAGCTGTTTAGTGATAGTCAAAACGCTATACATCTGGCAAAGAACTCGGCGTTCGATTCAAAAACCAAGCATATTGATATCAAATATCATTTTATTCGGTCTCTATTGGAAGAAGGGCAGTCTAATTTGGAAAAGATTTACACGAATAAAAATCCTGGAGATATGTTCACAAAAGTGGTGACTGTGAGACCCTAACCCGTTTCCTTTTTCAGCGTTTTTCGACACGCGTTTAGCGTTTTTGCTTTAGCATGTTTAAATGCATTTTGAAACATGATCGGGTTTAAATATGCTTGCGGGGTGGTTCCTAGAGCCGTGGGACGTTGCGGTGCGAATTTCAAAAAAATTTCAAAAAAAAATATTTTGGAGGTCTATAAATATCTGGAGTTAGATATTTTCAAAAGATATTTTCAAAACTTCTCTAGTAAGTTTCTTTTTTCTCTCTGCCTTCTCATTAACTTCTCGGGGGCTTGGGGCTCGATTTTCAATGATCCAACAGCGGATCCTTGTTATTGGCACGGTGGGCTACGCGTTCATCTAGACGACTTTTTTATTTTGACCAACTTTGAATTTGCACGTGGTTCGAGGCGTCGAGTTTTTAACTCACCGAGGTAGAATTTTAGACTCTCATGTCTTATAAGGGTGCTACGTGTAATCGTGCGTGTTTTTAACGGTTAGATTGCTGTAAATCTGAGTTTGTTTCAAGTTGGGTTTTTGGGTTTAAAACCGTTTTTCATCGATTTCGGTGGATGAAATTGGGTGTTGTGCATTTCTTTGAGGTCTTGGTGTTAGGCCTGAGCGTGTGGATGTCCGAGGGAGTTAGACGGGAGTTTAGAGGCTTTGATTCGCGATTTGGAGGGTTGAAATCGTGGCTTAAAAACGGTTACCGTTGGAGGTCAGTCGACTGGATCTTAGTTCTTGGGGTTCAGTCGACTGGACTTGGAGGTTAGTCGACTGACTTGGTTCTGTTTGGGATTCAGTCGACTGGACTTAGAGGTCAGTCGACTGACTTGGTTCTGTTTGGGGTTCAGTCGACTGGACCAGGGGGTCAGTCGACTGAAATGTTTCTGTTTGGGTTTTTCTTGCTTTCCAGCATGTTTTC
>JAULJZ010092739.1:0-12206 GCA_032270985.1 Heliamphora pulchella
GGCGAAGGGCGAGGGGGGAGTGGCCGGCGGCGACGGGGGAGTTGCCGGCGGCGACGACAGTAGTGGTCGGCGGTGGCAGGCGACGGCGGCGGTGGCAAACGACAGCCTCGGGCTCGCGCGGTGTTGGCGAACGGCAGCGTTGGGCTCTCGCGGTGTTGGCGTTGCGCGGTTTGGTTTGGGTTGCCTCAGTGGGCTGCGCAGTGGTGGCTCTCGCGGTTTGGGTTGCTTTAGTTGGTGAGAGAGCGCTTTTGAGAGAGAGAGAGAGAGAGAGAGAGAGAATTTAAAAAACTTCGTGAGTGACCAAAAGAGAGGGAGAGAGAGAAAAGGAAAGGAGAGATTAAGAGGGAGAGAGTAGGTGAATAGTTAGTTACACGGGTAGAGAGAGAGAGTTTAAAAAACTTCGTGAGTGACTAAGAGAGAGGGAGAGAGAGAAAGGGAAAGGAGAGATTAAGAGGGAGAGAGTGGGTGAATAGTTAGTTATACGGGTAGGGGAGTTAATTTTAAATGATCGTCGGGTGCAAAATGATTATTTTAATCTTATAGTTATTAATTTAATATTTATAATTTCAAGAATTTAGTATTAAAATAATTAACAAGATAAAAATATAAAAATTCAACTGACTTTAAATTAATTTTAATATTTTTTTTATAATCGTATAGATAGATATAACAATTTGGCTCATCCCTTCACTTAACCGTCAATTGATTGCCACTTGATCAAAAATTAAATTAAAATTACAATTTTGCCCTCCCTTCATCTTCTCACCCCTTCATCCTCGACGACGGCGGCTTCTTCTTCTCCTGCGAGCTGAGCAAGATCAGCGGCACTATTTCTTCTTCATCTTCGCGGCCACCCCTCGGATTTCATCGAAGATGAAGTTCAACATAGCAAATCCGACTACTGGTGTTCGGGTGGTTGTCGCCGCACATTTAACCAAAACCTTGAGTCGATGAATGTAAGGAGATTTCTCCATCTTGAACTTCCCTGGGATCGAGAGGCTGTTGTCAATGTGGGACATTTGCTTCATTTGTGACATTTTCTCGGAAAAATCTTGGAATTTTGATCAAAAACCTAGGTTTCTTTTTCCTTTTTTTTTTTTTGCTCCTTTTAGGTCCATCTGATTCTCTCGTGGGTTCTCTAGCAAATGAGGAAAATCTAGGTATTGGGTATGGGAAGTCTATGTTTCTTCCTCAAATTGTTGGTGGTGATAAATTTGACGATAAGAAAAAAGAAATAAGCCAAAAAGGGCGGTATTGATGGTGTTAAACTTTACTTTTCTTTCTTTTTTTGTGGAATTTTTTTCGTGGAGGCTGGTTGTTCGTTGATGATTGTCACTTTGGTGGGTTTCTTGGTTCTACAGAGGATCAATCGATATTTTGATTAGCGATTTAGAAACATGGGTGATTAGAGAGAGAGAGAGAGAGAGAGAGAGAACGGGGTGGAGGGAGAGGAGCAGTAGGTGGCGCCGGTGAGGGCAAATCTAGTGACGCCGGTTGGGATGGAGACTGTTTGAGTTAGAAAATGGCCTGTTTGGCTAACTTGCTTATAAGCAAGTTTGACACGAAATTGATTTTTTTGTTTTTAGTAAATTTTTTTTTATTATGTAGTCAAATTTTTATACTTTTAGACTTCTCTCATTGAGACGAGTTGAAAAAATAAAAAATTTTGATCAAAATATAAAAACAAATTCAAAAAAGACAAAAATAAGCAAAAAATAAGCAAAAATATCAAATCAGTTAATAGTAAAATAAAATAAGTAAATAAATTAATAAACAAGGTATGCCAAATGGGCCATGAATAATATGGGTAAAATTGTAATTTTAAATTAATTTTTTTTTTTGATATCACATTTTTCGGTTGGGGTTTGAGATTAAGGAAGCGAAGATAACATAAATTTTCGGTCAAACGACGGATAAACCAAATTGTTATATAAATAATAAAATAAGAGTGCAGTGATATTTTAACGACTAAAGAATGTGTCAGTATTATTACCCTTAAATACAAGTGGTGTAGATGTAATTTACCCTTCAAAAAAATTTTGGTGTTTGTCATTATTGAAACTAATAGTTTATAGATTGTAATTTGTAGAAAAAATTGTGAATACTTGATAAAAATTATATAACTTATAACTGAAATAGAAAAAAAAGTAGTTATAAGTTTTAGTATAAGTTGTAAGTGTTTAAAAAAAATTATCATTTATAATTAAAATTAATAACAATAAGTTAAAAATTACTACCAATAATTTTGTCAAATATTCCCAATATTCATATTTTAGTTCCGAGAATTGTCAAGCACTTTTAAAAGTGTTCTAGGAATGTTGGGTTTTTAAAAATTTTGCCCTTTTAATTATTCAAAATATGTTTTCATCTCTCTCCTAATTATTAAGTCTATTTAATTTTTAAACAAATTAATCTAAATGTATTAGGTCAAATCACTAACAATTGTTCATCTTATTTGAGATATTTGTTTATTTATTTATTTTATTTATATTCATTTTTAATGAGCTTTTTATCTTTTGATCACAATTGTTTATTTTTTCATTTCATCTTCGAGACAAATTGAATAGCTAAAAAAATTAATTAAAAGACAAAAAAAAAGTTCAAAAAGAACAAAAATAAGTCAAAATAAACTAATAAATTATATTTATTTTATTTTTTATTAATTTTTTAATCATTTGGTCATTCTTTTCATCACGTCAAATTAAAAAAAGTAAAAAAACTATAAGGACAAAATAAATCAAATTATTCATTATTAGCTCAAACGAACTGTTAGTGAGAAAAATGCTTTTGTACGAAGTAAGCACACAAATTGGTTTTTTTGTCTATTAACATAGTGATTTTAATAGACTCAAATTGGTTTGTTTAAGGCTTAACTATATTTAATTAAAAGATCATATACAAATTGAACATATTCTTAATGGTTAAGGGGGCGAATGTGTTAAAAATTTTGACTATTTTGAATTTGCCAGTTTGGGATAGCATTTATGTTTGTTTTTTAAAAGGTTTAATTTTTTTTTAAAAAAAGGAAGAATACAAAAAAGTAAGTGTTTGGGATAATTTTAAAAAAATGGATATTAGAAAAAAAAGAGGGAGAAAGAAAAAATATTTGACTTTTTTTTTAGTTGGCTTGAAAGCATTGCAAACTTATTATTCCAAACGAGAAAACTTAAAGGTCAGGCTTTTTAAAAAAAGCTAACTTTTTTTTTAGTGATCTCAAATGGTGCCTTAGTTCAACATTTATTAGTAATTTGACTAAATAGATTCAAATTAATTAGAATATGGATTAAATAAATTCAATAATTCAGATAATGGATTAAGTAAACAAATGTTGAATAATTAAGGAGACAAATGTGTTAAAATTTTAAAACATGAGAAAATGTATATGCACAAAAAGAAGTTACCGAAATTAATAACCGATTCAAATAGCAATAGTTATTAAACATCATGCATAGGTATTCATTGGGAAATGATAAAGAGCACTCCAACTTGAAAAGTGATAAAACACTTCAATATACAATTGATTATGCCTCGCACTAAATATGTGCTCGCGAATCACAATATATTCTATATACAGAAATGTCATTATTTTGTACTTGTTAATTCATTTAAAATGTTAATTTTATTTTAATAAATATGTAATTTTAAATATATATATATATATATATATATATAGAGAGAGCGAGAGAGAGAGAGAGAGAGATTCTCTTGTCTGTTTTTTTTTATCAAAAATATAAAAATTTTAAAAATAAATCTATAAAATCTTGTTGTGTTCAAATAAGACAATTCCATTATTTCGATGACTTTAGAAAATTGGTTATCTAAGGTACAACCACCTTTTCGCAACAATTACTCGTGTTGAAAAAAAAAACTAATTACAATGATAATTTTGTTATTATTTAATAAATAAGATATGACTTAAAATATAATTTAATAAAAATATGCTAATTAATATGAAAAATATCTCAAATCTTATCTTAATAGAAATGTGAAATTTCTCATAACTTTAATACATAGTATGAAAACTTATCTTACATATTTGTTTCTAGTTTTGTTATCAATTTTGATTAAATAAGCACTTATGAATGAAAAAAATTTAAAAATAAATTTTTTTTTAATATAGTCATGTATGAAAAGAAAAAGAAAAAATTATCCAAGCACCTCTCAACTATTACTATGTACCATTTTACCTCCAACCTCATATATGTCTATTTAAAATTTTCAACTATTTATTTTGTATCACTTTTACCCTTCCAAGTGTAGGACGTTTTGTTTGTTTTTTAATAGTTGGAGGACTTAAATGTAGGACGTATTGTTTGTTTTTTAATAGTTAGAGGACTTAAATATACGGTTTGAAAGTTATAGGTAAATTGGTACTCAATGATAATTGATGGGATATTTGTGTATTTTCTTTTTCCAAAAAAGTGATATTTTTCACATGTATATTTCTAAATACAATAACACAATAATTTTTCTTCAAGATGCAAAGTAATTTCTCATGTATGAGCACTTATGTATTAAAAAAAATTAATTACATTAATATTTTTATTATTATTTAAGAAAAAATAAGAACTATTTCAAAATTTAATTTTATAAATTTTAAAAATATAAAAAATGTGTTCCTTAAATTTAGCTAAAGACCTTATTATAATGTATGGTGTGAAATTTTTATACTTTAATGCAGAATATAAGAAATTTCTCATATATATATTTTTTAATTTTGTTAGTATTAATTTCCAATAAAATGAGCAATTTATAAATAAGAATTTTCTCATACTCTATGCAAAGTACAAAATTGTTATGTATGTTTTCTTTTTCTTTTTAAAATTTTTACACATGGAAGATCAATAGCATAATATTTTACTTTTATGTTGATACGTGGTGTGAGGTATTTCTTATACCTTAATGTATGGCATGAGAAATTTTTATGTAAAACACTCATGTATTGAGAAAAATTTATTACATAATTATTTTTGTTATTATTTAGAAAAAAATAATAAATGTTTCAAAATTTGGTTTTATAAAATTTTAAGAATATAATAAATCTCTTTAATGTAAAAGTATGATGAGTTTCTCATGTCTTGCCGCAAAGTTTGTAAATTTATCTTATATATTTCTCTTAATTTTGTTTTTCTTTAAAAAAATTGAGAAAAATAATTATGTATATGTATAAAAAATTTGTTAGTGTAAAAAATCTCAAACACAATAAAAACTTAATCATATATAAGATATAACATAAATAACAACATATCCTATCTACTTAGGATGTGTTTGGAATTGTGCGCAAATGTAAAAAGAATGCACTCACAAGAAGAGTACAAAAATAAGAGATGAAAGAAAAAATAAGAAAAATTAAGTGAGATATCTAATAAGGTCAATACTGAAAAGTATATTTAAATAGAAATCGAGTGGGATGTCAAAGAGATTATAGTCAATTATAAAATATAAAAAGGCTAACTTATAAGATTTTTCAATATTTTCGCTTAAAGTTTATAAAAAAATAAGCATGTTGAGTGGCTGATTTTGTGGAGTGACACCTAAAGTTTATTGGCAAAGTATAGATTTTACTTATCGGCTTTTAAGTCTATAACTTAATTTATAAGTTTTTTAATCTAAATAAGGCCTAATTTATTTTTAATTTTACATAATTTTATATTTAATATTTATTTTATTTGATAAATTTTGACGAATAAATTCTTAAAATATAAATATGGTAAAAAGTAATATATATAATAAAAACTATAACATTTCAAATCTTAAAATATAAAAATAATTAGTAATGCTAATTATTCAATCATATGTATCCTATGAATTTGACTTGCTAAAAATTTATTTAGACACCTTCAATGGAGTGCCCTTATTAACTCCTCAAGTTATTCATAGCCTTTTAAATCATTCGGTACATTGGTCAGAGCTTTGTTTTCGTGCATTAGCACGGCTCTAAAAAACCAGCCACGCGACACACTATGATAGTTCCGAACAACATACTAATAATGTATCAATTTTCTTATTAGTATAGGACCTATTGATATTGTTGAAATATTATGTATAATTTTAAATTTATATATTTTAAAAAATATTATTTAATAATAAATAATTCAGTATAACATAAATATTTATTTTAAAAAATGTATTAAGTAATTAGTTTTAAATTAATTTTTAATCTCATTATTTATAAAGAGATAGTTAATTTGAAAGCGATATAAATTTAACATTTTATTTTTTTAATAATAATTTAATATTGATTAATTTTAGAACACTCCCTTTATGTTATATTTAAAGTTTGAATTAGAGTATAAAAATAAAAAAAAGTAAAAATTAGTTTTTTTAAAAAATAATTATAAACTAGTTCATATCCAGTATTTTCTGGTGGGGTGGATAGGTACCAAAAGGTATTTTAATGAATACAAAACTAAGTAATTAATGTACTAATTTTGTTTGAAATCAATCGATATCAATCGGTACCAACTTGCACGATACGATGTGTGTTTGACATTGTTGAAATTAATATATTATAAATTGTAACTTATAGTAAAAGTTGTGAGTATTTGATAAATATGTTAGTTTTTAGTTGAAATAAAAAAAATTATCAATATTTGTAGCCAAAAGTTTTGTGAGTATTTAAAAAAATTTATAATTTATTATTAAAATTAGTAATAAAAAACAAAAAATTAACTCAAAAAGCTCAACCAAACACCCCGGTATAGGGAAAACTATTCCATGCCCCATGTAGTATTGTCCAATTTCAATATGAACCACACATTTTTTTGAGCCCCATATAAAAAATAATAAAATCTGCACAAATGTGTGACCCAAATTAAAATAAGGTATGAAATAATTGCTCCCAATATGGGTAACTTTGCACACTATCTCCATAATGGCATCTGTGACTCTTAGGGCCGGTTTGGACTAGCTTTTAAGTTAGTTTTTTTTGTAAAAAAAAATTAATTTTGAAGTTACATTGTTTGGTTTATAAAAAAAGCTATCTAACTTTTTCTCAATCTCTTAATCCAATAAAAAAATCAATATATATTCCATGCACCTCAATTTTTTTTTCAAATAAAATTATTATAATATCCTTATATAAAAGTCAACTCTATTCACAAAAACAAAAAAATTATTTTAATATTTCAAGCACTATAACTTAAAACTAAAAATAAGGATATTTTAAATATTTTAATAAAAAATTAAAAAAATTAAAAAGCTATTACAAAAAAATTATTTTAAACACTCTCATTTTTTTTATTCTTTTATTTTTTTAAAAAAATTAAACCTATTAAAAGCTAAATTTAAAAGTTATCTCAAATAAACACTTAAATATATATAATAACAATTCTACTCACCGAATACAAATTCGGACGTATCCCTCTTAAATGGGGGTGAAACCTCCACAATTGGGAATCCATTATATGTGAGAGAACTATTTTCAATTCATGCACCTAATATTTTTCATATAATAATATATGTTTTGTCACATCACAGGGTGAAACCAAACCTAACCATGATACTACAGAAACTGATCCGGAATGCACAGCTACAGCCAGTCCAAGGAAAGTCCAGAAGGAGTGGAGCTGTGCTCTGTGTCTGGTCAGCACCACCAGCAAAACCTGTTTGGAAAAACACTTCCAGGGAAAGAAACACAATGCCAAGGAAGACGAACGTAGGAGGAACCAAGTGGTGGCAACAAACGAAGCATCATCACTCGGCAACCTGAACCGAAACAAATGGGCCAACCTTAAAAAACTCACCGTTCTTCTAAACCCAATCGCGAGATCAATCAGCTGGTGCACCTGGAAAAAGCCAGACTTCGGGTGGACAAAACTGAACGCCGACGGATCTGTCGGCCGAGACAGCGCCGGTTTTGGCGGCTTGCTACGCGACTACGACGGCGAACCTATATGCGCTTATGTCTCAAAAGCTTCTTCTATACATGACATCTTCTTGGTTGAGCTGTGGTCTATATGGAGAGGCCTTGTTCTTGCGCAGGGGTTGGGGGTTAAAGTAATATGGGTTGAGTCTGACTCGATGAGTGTGGTGAAAACCATTAACAAAGAGCAGCCGTATGGTTCGAGGGCTGGCGCCGGTTGTTTGAAGCACATATGGAAACTTCTGAAGAGGTTCGAGAAGTACAAGGTTTCTCACTCGTGGCGTGAAACCAACAGGGCTGCCGATCATTTATCGAGGATGGAAATTGTCGGAAGCGACGTTGTTCTTTGGCCGGACGATTTTCCCGACAGACTGCGCAATATTATCGACGACGATGCTCGAGGAAGGTGGTATCGGAGAGGATGACTTTGTCGGGTCCTGACTCATGGAGCCGACAAAGTTTTGGAGGCAGTGATTTAACGGAACGAGCATCCTCATCCAATATTTTGTCTAATGCATTGATCCAGCATGCATTGTACAGGTCTTGTTTGGGGTAAATGTTATGGATTTGGTTTATTTTTGTTTTTTTTAAATTTTTTTCATCTTTTCACTAATTTTTTTTGAATCTTCTCGATACGATAAAACTCAAAAAGTAAAAATATTTGATCAAAAATGAAAAAAAATCTACTAAAAACAAAATAAACAATATAAAATTTAGTTTATTAGTTTATTTTCGTTTTTATTAAACATTTTTTATATTTTAATTAAAAAAATTATTTTTTTGGCTTGTCTCGACGAGAGGAGTCTAAAAATATAATAATTTGATTAAATAATAAAAAACATTTACTAAAAATAAAAATAAACAATTTTAAATAAGTAAATAATCAATTATCGCAAACAGGGCAACAATGTAATGTACAGTATATATTTTTGTAATATTATTCGTCAGATCATGCATTGCATAAATAATTGCAAGGTAGAGCATCCATCCTCAATTTAACAAGGGTAAGGTACACTTAAAACTCCTTTAGAAGTGAAGTTTGGTTGGATTATATTATTATTTCTATTTTATGAAATATTATTAATTGAAGTTTAAAATTAGATTACAATTCATTTCTTGCTATTAATTGAACATTAAGAGAGTTAATAAAATCTTAATTACAATAACCAAGAACTTTTTAAAATCATAATTTTGTAAATATTATGATTTGAAGTTTAAAATTAGACAACATTTATTTTTATTTACATATCAATGAACTACTTCTCAAAATGTTAATATTACCAATGTAGTCTCAAGTGATTTGAATGATTTTTTTTTCATTCAATAAAGTTTTTAAGATAAATATAATTATATAAAATTAAATTAAATAATATATTTTATTGAATAAAAATGATACTTCATTCCAGTTCATTGAGTTTATAATTATAAAACGGGCAAAATTGACATTTTTGGTTATTGTACTCAATATTTTATTGATTCCGTTAATATTGCAGTTAATAATAAGAGAGTAATTATAATATAAATTTGCAAAGATAATTTTTAGAAAGTTAGAAATAATCAAATATCAATATGAAGGTTGGTCAACGTATTTTAGCCATTTAACAATGGTTATGCTTGTTGGACAGAGGGAGACCGAGATTTTGGTATGAATTACCCAACGGATTACATAGGAAGAAAACGGTTTTTTTTACTATTAAATTAGTAACAGTAATACTACAAATTCAAAAAAATTATTTAGAATTTTATTTTCAATTCAAAATAAATAGCTTAGATTTACTTACAGTATAGCTTACACAACATACAAATAAATTTGAATTATTCATTTTTAATTCGAAATAAAATTCTTAAATAATTTTTTTGAGTACATGCCATTATTGTATTAGTAATCCAGCTAACGGGAGCCCAGCGCTCTTTGACAGGCATTTTATTTATTTATTTTTTTATTTATTTTAACCTGTTGTATTTTGTGAGTTGTGACTGTAAAAATGTCCTGGGTAGTGGCAGAATCAGTTCCAATAGTACTATTTAGAGTGTTTGAATTTCAGCCTCTGTTTGGGCTCTTTTAAAAGTTGGATTTTTTACAAAAAAAAAAATCAAAATCAAAATTTGATTTTTTAGCTGCTCTATTTGGCCTCCCTAAAAGGCCACTAACCTTTTTTTTCAAGAAAAAAAATACATATATACATCTATATACAGTAACTTTTGTTTTTTAGAATAAATATAATTATAATACTCTCAATTTAAAAAAGTTAACTCTCATCATAAAAATAAAAAGAAATTATGCTAATATCTCAAATACTATAACATAGAAGCAAAAAGTAAGAATATCTTAGATACTTTTAATAAAAAAAAAAAAAGCAAAAAATTTATTACAAAAAATTATCCCAATAATCTAACTTTTTTTGTCTTTTTTCTAAAAAAGTTATACCTCTTAAAAGTCAAATCTTTTAAACATTCCAAACAAGAGCTCAGTTTTCCTTGTGCACATTTTTGAAGTTTTTGTTTTGTGTTTTTTCAAGAATTTTGGTTTTATATCGTAAGATTCCAAATTATGGTAAAATAATTGCAATAGAAGGTCCTTGAAGCTTGTTAGCAACAGAATATGTATTTGTGTGTGTATATATATATATATATATATATATGTGTGTGTGTATTATGTACTTAATTCCGACGATCACTTAATATAATATTTAAAATTTTCACTTAGTAACTTAGATTTTTAAGTTAAATGTAAAGTTTTTACATAGTATCAATGGTTCATTCTATCCTTTTTTGAAAATAAATAAATAAACATTCACATACAATGACAAACTCAATAAAAATTTTGCATGATGGTAGACTGCTCTCACGAAAGAAAAAATAAAAAAATAAAAAAATAAATAAAAAACTTTCAAGTAACAGACATCAAAAGACGACGACAGCAAATGAAACACACATGTTAGGAGTCGTTTACTGAATTTCACATCGATTGAATATAAAATGAATAATCACTTACTATAATTTTAGGACATCTCTACCTAATAACTAAAACTTTTAGATTAAATACAAAATTCTACAATATACATGTGTGTTTGTATACAAGGGTTGGAAGAGACTAGCCAAATTTTGAATAATACCCATATCTACACATTTGTGAAAAAATGATAAGAAAGTGGGAGCATCAACTCATACTGAGGAGGCACCTATCTTCAATTTCAAGGACTATAATCACTTCTTATTTCTTCAACTGTGTTAAGAAGTTGGAAGCATTTTCAGAGACAAAGTTGGTAGCTGGATAGAAGTGGCTCAAGTATACAACTTCCTTTCACCTAACCACCTCTCAAATGTCTCACAATGATGGTCCTTCTATCACGACGAAGTTTCACCACCCCATAACGTGGTTTTTTTACCCCTTCATATTTCAATGACGTGAGATTCTCGGAGCTACCGTTGCGAAGGTAGGCTTTGTTCACTTTCCCTTTCACTTCCATAACTAACTGGTATAGAAAGCGGCATTTCATAACTAAGAGTTTGAACTCTTCCGACTTTGCATGTACTGACGTCTTTTCTCCTTTTCACGGTTTCTTTGCTCGCGTGCTCGGCGTCTACGTTGGTAGAGACGGTTTCTTTCCCATATTCGTTCCCGTACAAGATAGCTTTCATCTAGTATAAGAACATTAAGGGAAGAACTTGAATGATCACAATTCTTTCAAGAAAACACTCATGGCTTGAACTACTTTGCCTAACATGAGGTCATAAATTTTATATAATAGGATGTCCAATGAAAAATACACTATACATGCAATGCAGCGTATACTAGTAGATATTGTTGGAATTTCTGTGAATTTATTGGCCATTGAATTTCAGAATTCAATTGCAGAATTCAATTGCAATTGAATTGGCTATTCAATTGGCAATTGAATCTTGAGAATCAATACCATTCATGGATATTGATTCTCTTGAAACCCTCTCCATGATGGAAGGGCTATATATGCTGTCATCCCACAGAGGAAGAGAGACAGACGAAACAGCAGCAGAGGAGAAAAAGAAGAGAGGCAGAGAAGACGAACAAACGGAAAAACAACAGAGAAGAGGTGAGAAAGGAGATATATAACTCAGATTATATTGCAAGCTATAACAGAGAGAAAGACAGACGGAGAACGTTCGTAGCCGATCCTTGGTGGTGTTCCAACGATCAAGTAGCCGTTTTATCCTGGGAGACTGACGCCGGTGGAAAACCTACAACATCCTCGGTAGGCGGTGAATCATTTTTAAGGAAACTGCGTTTGCAGGACTCGGTTTGCAAATTCTATTCATGTTGTTTCTGTTATTTCATTTTTCTGTAATTTCATATTATTGTAAT